>JAQZBX010026315.1:0-29014 GCA_029593785.1 Cabassous unicinctus
GCATTTATCTAACCAACCAAACTAATATTAAAAAATACACACTTTGCCTTACCTAATTAATATTTGGTTTCAGCAAGTTCCTTAGATGTATAAATTTTCTTACCCCATCTAATCATCTTTACAATCATCTAATTGTTTCTTTTACCTTAGACAATCCAGAATTTCACATAGTATTTTCTGGCTTTTTCAGTTTCAGAGAGTGCATTAACAATATTAGGTTTCAACATGATGAAAGTAAAATGATCTAGCCAATAAAAACGTTAGAGTTCATATTGGACCTTGTACTGTGATTTATATCTTGCCCCCTTTCCCCTTTGGAAAAGCAACTGTTAGGACTCTAGAGGGAATATGCTTCTTTCCTTGGGAAAAAAAAAACAAAAACAAACATCATTTCCAACCTAATAATGGGCTTTTATTTTATAACTGATCAATGTAATATGTTGAAAAAGAAATATTAATTGTACCAGAGTGAGAATTTTGTTACTTTTCATGTTCCAGAATATGATACAAGGAAAGTTTTTCCAGGAATTATTTGACTAGAGGAAAGTAAACAACGAATTGATTATATTACTATATTTTTTTCTGAACCAGAAAAAAAATTGCGGTAAAACATGTTTGACTATGCAATCAACTTGTAATAAATTTGCAATATTAGTATAGACAGGTAAATTCTAACAATATTTTTAATGTATTATTCCACACTTTTATGTTGTTGATACTATGTACCATGCACATGAAAAATGGTGCTGTTACAATCATTTAGATCTAGATGAGTGGGATTTTTACCTTATTTATCATGTAATTCTTAACTAGATTTTCCAGCAGGGCATTGATTACCAAAAACCTTATAAAACATTAGAAATTAATTGGTTTTAATTATAAACACACACACTTAAATGTATATTTTAAGAACTCAGGAATTCATCCTAATTCTTCTAATTCCAATGAAACATCAATAAAATACCTCAACATGCACTTCCATACATCCCCATTCTATTTCTATAATTCTTATTTCCCAAAGTAAAAGTCCTGGTTCCCTAAGATTTTACTACATTTAATCATTTTTCATAGTCTATACTAAAAGTTCCTTAATTTTCTAATTGCTGCACTGTTGCTACCATCCTAAGGAAAAAAAGTTCCAAATTACTTTGCAGCCCATTTTGTATTTAGTATATGTGTCACTAAACTTACATCCTTAGCATACTATGTTAATTCTTTTTATTTCTTTATGACCACAATAGGAATTTGATATACAGTTATGTCACTATTCCTCTTTGCATTCTATTTTAGCACTTGTTTTTTTCATCCATTTAAAGATAATTTATTTTTAAATAAAGAGCCATGAAACATAATGAAAAATACATAAATATTTATACTCAAAATTTTCACTGCCATTCTTACCACTCCTACCCTACACCCAATCAACCTAATATCTTTTGGGCTTTGAAGCATTGTATCAGTGAATCTTATTAAAAGTGTATGTATGAGTTTGTATATATGTGTATATCTGTGTGTATATGAATTTTTTTTTATTATTTTCCTTTCTTTCTTACATGAAAGAAAGCCTGTTGTACATATTATTTGATGTTTGCCTTTTATTTTTATTTAAATCTATATTGTTTAAATCACTGATATTACTTTATAGAGAAACATGTTCTTGAGTATTATGACATTACTCTTTTGGTTAGATAAATTATAATTTATTCAAGTATAAATAATTAACATAACACTAAGTTTATTAATTATTTATCATATTTCATAATATGTAGACAGGTATATGATATGGTAAAATACGTAGTATTGTATATATGTTTACAAATAACAATTGTAATATAGTTAGATTAAGGTTGACATTCTTCCTTGACTATGAAAAATATGTTATGATTTTGTTGGAGAATGTCCTGATATCATCAGATATGTTCTAATGTGTTTAAAGAGGAAGTGTGAGGATTTATGCAACATAATTTCAAATGTTTAACTGGTACATTGAGAAAAATGTTTGTATTTTAAGAACATTATAAATTATGTATATGCATAGAGATATACATGATGATTACAGTTGAAAAAAGAATGTACACTATTTATGAAACAAGTGAAAGTATCTATATTTGTGAACTTCAAAAAATATATAGGTATAATAATATTAGAAATTAATAAATTCATTTAAAATATAATTAGATGTTTCTTATAGCATTTCAATTATTCTATGTCTTTGTAAATTTTCCAGATAAAATAAAAAATGACCATAAAAACAGTTTTACTAGGAAGAATATGTATCACATTTACTTGCAAACTCTCATCTCTAGTCAATTTCTCCATTGCTGTGGAAAGCACAGAAATGCTTAACAGTGCATGTGATTGTTTTGGGAAATAGTTTATATACATTTAACCATAGTAATATGTCTTTATGTGCTTTATGTGTTTATGCTTGTCTTTTGATTTTTTTTTTATTAATCTCTATGATGATTTAGAAGATTTGTAATGTCTTTTCAGCTCCTTACAATTTTTTTTTTCCTCGAACTTTTATGAAATAGCTTTTTATCTCTATTTCTTTGCATGCCACTTGTACGCTTTAGGCTGCAGTCAATAGAGATGGATGTTTTATTATGAACTATGAGGAAATGCCTACATGTTTCTTCCTAATTGATTTCAAATTTCCTTCTCCTTTTCACTGATGGAATGTGGTTATTTAGTGTATGAATTTGGAATCATGATAGTCTTGAATAAAAGGACACCCCCAAAATATTGCTAATGCAAAATAGGCTTTACTTTTCTGCTACACTAATGATTGCAGAATTGAAATATCATTCCACACTTCACCATGGCACCATACTTTTTAATACTTTGTCTTCAGTGACATAATCACATGGCTCTGTTCCCCAAGTGTAGAAATGAGCACAGCAGCGCCCAGCATTTCATCATGGTCCAGACACCTGGAAAGGGAAAGACCGAAGTCACTGGGACAGAAGAGTAAGTGTGTTTCTATTCAAGCCCCTTGTAAGAATTTTCCTGAAATATGCTCCAAAACATTCCATGTAATCTATATTGGAAAAAGTTGAGTTAAATGGCTCCATCCACACTCATTCCCTCCTCTAGGAAGACTGGCAAGTATTTTTTTGTTGTCATTTGAGACAACTCTTAAGAAATCAACTAACAGTGACAAGCACTACATATATTTTCACTTATTTTCATTAATGTCATGTATAAAATAGAATATTATTATAAAAACTAAGTATCCTTAATATATATATATTGATACTTACACCTAAGCATTTGAGCATTATTAGGCTTATTTAAAATCTTCTCTAGCTCTGAATTTTCATTTGTTGTTTGGTAAATTACTAATTATCTAACAATATTTTTTTTCTGTTTTATTGTTGGGGTGGGGACCTCCCATTCAAATGTCATCTTCATATGTAATTTTCTGGCTAAAAGATACAATTTGCAACATTTCTTGTAGCTCAGTGGATAAATATGATGACATTAGGCTAATGACATTTTAGTGGATGTGATGTGTGATCTGGGTCATAATCACATAATGAAGGTCATTGACGCCTATATTCTTTTCCACTTTAGCCAGGGAGAACCATATTTTGCAATTTTGTTCCATCATAAAATAAATGTTCAAGAGCAGCAACCCAGGAAATGGCAGAGCAATGAGAAAGAAGAAACCTGGATATCTGGAAATGAGATTTCTTCTTTGTGGACTTCCTAGCCATTAAGCCTGTACATGAGAGTCAATCAACCAATTAATAAATTAACCAGTAAATAAAATAAAACATTCTTTCATAGGACAGTGTTACATAAATCTCACCTAAAGCAGCTGGCTTAATTCCTAATACAGTTACTACTCTAGACTGTCCAAATTCATAACTTTATATTTTTATATTATAAAAATTTAATTATCAGCCAAAATTTCATTAATATTTTTTATCTGTTCATCTCTTGCCACAAGGAGCTGTTCCTTCTTGATTTTTCTATCCATAGAGGGTATTTTTAACTCCTATTCTTTGGTATTATTATTATCAACATCATCACCATTGTCTTTAGTAAAATTATATTGAAATAAAAATTACATATAAAGAAGATAATAAATATAGCTCTTTGAATTTTCCCCATTTTAATTTTATTTTTTAATAATACTTCTAAAATTAAATTGCAATAAAAAGACTTTTTTTTTTATCTTTATGGTCTTTGAATTTTAACACATCTATAGATTCTTGTCACCACCACCACAATTGGGAACTAGAATAGTTTGCAAGTATTCCCTGTTGCTACTTCTTTGTAATCATACTACTCTCCCAACCTAATCTTTGGCAAAGTGTTGTTTTCACCATCACTATAGGTTTGCTCTTACAAGGTCACATAAATAGAAACATATTGTAGCTCACCATAAGACCATTTGAAGATATATGCACCCAAATTGTTGCCTTTAAGATTCACCCAAATTTTTGTATAATATCAATAGTTAATTGCTTTTTATTATCAAGTATTATTTTATGCAAAGTTCCATTATTGGTTTACTCTTTCTCATTATTGTAGGACATTGGGGTTTTTTGCAGATTTTGGTGATTATAGAGTGACTATAAATGTACATACTAGTTTTTGCATGAACATAAATCTTCATTTCTCTCATATAATTACCTAGCGATGGAATATTGTGGTCTTATGATGGGTATTGATTATTCAAAACTGACAAAATTTTCCCAAGGGGCTGTACCACTTTACATTCATACCAGAATTGTAGGAGAGCTCCAGTTGTGACACATCCCTAGCATATTTTGGTATTGTTGTCATATTTTATTTTAGTCATGGTTTCTCAAGTTAGTTTATATTTGTATTTCCATAATGGCTACTGCTGCTGAATGTATTTTCATGTGCTTTTGTGCAATCCTTTATCCTCTTGGTGCAGTATTTACACATGTTTAATGGCACTCTTTATCTATTACTTTGTAGTATTTTGTTCTTTATATGTTCTGGTTACAAGATGTTCATCATTATGTGATTGTCAAATATGTTCCCCTAATCTAAGTATTGTTTTTTTTTAATTCTTTCAGAAAACTCATTTTTATTTTAATGAAGTCCAGTGTATTATTATTTTTCCCATCATGATTTGTGCTTTTCGTGTCATTTCTAAGAGCACTTTGCCTAACTTTATTCATGAAGAATTTCTTCTATGTATTTTTTCTAAAAAATTAACAGTAGTACAATCAACTTTTATAGCTAATTTTTCCAATACAGTTGTTATTTCAGAAGGAGTTCCTTTTATTTTACTTTCAGATGTCCAAATGTTCTCACATCAATTTTTTGAATATTATTCTTTTTCCATTGACTAAGCTTTAAATCACTGTCAAACATCAATTGACCATATGTGTATGGGTTTCTAGATCTCTCTGCATATTCCATTGATCTCTTTCTCACTATGCTATAAAATCATATATTAAAGTAAGTCCTAAAATAAGATAATGTGATTCATCCACATTTATTACTTTTTTTGGAAACATTTTGCCTATTCTAGTTTTTTGACTTGTCCATGTAAGTTTTAAAACTAGTTTGTTTAAATCTACAAAAAGCCTGCTGGTGTTTTAACTAGGATTCTGGTGAATGTATAGATCAATATAAAAATCCACATTTGTTAAGCTTATTCTTGCAGTCCTTAAACACAGTATGCATCTCAACATAGATATTTGATATATTACATTAAACATTTTTAGTTTGCAGCTTACAGATTCTGTACATGTTGCATTTAGATATTTATCTTGGTATTTTGTTTTCTGTGGTTAATGGTAATATTCTTTTTTATATTTTAACTTTTATGTTTTATATTGCCAGTACATAGAAATAAGATTGATTATTGGGTGTTTAACTGAATTCTGGGCCCTTACAAAACTTGCTTATTAGTTCCTAGAGGCATATTTTTGCATAGATTCCTTGAGACATTTATATTGAGATCATGTCTTATGTGAAAGGGGTAAACTTTATTTATTTTTATGATCTCTCAGTGTTTTATTACTTTTTATGGTTTTGTGCCACTTCTATGAGTGGTAGAAATTGACATCCTTTCCTTGTTCCCAATCCTACTCTTTAAACACTCATCTTTCACTAAGTATACGATTTTAATAGTAGAATTTTTTGTAGATGATGAATATTTCAAACTTTCCTTCTATTCCTAGTTGTTATAGTGAATGAATGTTGAATTTTCTCAAATATTTTTGTACATCAATTCCTATGATCTTATTAGTTTTTCTTATTTAGACTTAATAAATGGAAACCTTTGAAGTTTTTCCAGTATTGAACCATCTGTGCTTGCTCAGTAAAAATACTCACTTGGTTATTGTTTATTAATCTTTGTATTTGTTGATGGGATCAAGTTAATATATTTTTAAGTATTTTTGTATCGAAAGTTTGAGAAAGATCTTTTTGGTGTTTACTTTTTCACTCCTGTCTGTTTTGGGTTTTGTTATTGGGGAATGCTGGTTTTATGAAATGATTTTGTGCAAAAGACTATGGAGCACTGGTGTAATTACTTCTTTAAGTCTTCAAGTATTTTGTAGAGTTTGCTCCTGAAACCATCTAGGTTTCTGGGAAAGAAAAGACCTTTCCTGAGGGTTAGTAGCTACAAGTTCAATTTCTTCACAGTTAAGGTTCTCTTCATTTTATTTATTTAATCTGGAGTGAATATTGGTAGTTGGTTTTGGAGGTATTGTTCCATTTCATCTAAATTATCAATTTTATTTTGTTATTTGTAAATAACATTCCCTTATAATGCCTTTATTTTTATTTAAATATCTGTTTCCTTCATTTCCAGCATTGGTAACTTAGGTCTGGTATCTTTTTATCATTGCTGGGTTTTCTCTTATGTGACTTATGCAGATAGTGCTTTGTCTAGTCTTCTTTGTCTGATTGTTTTCCATACTGTCTCAGTTGTCTGCAATCAGTTACTCTGCCTTCAGGACATTATGGGAACATGAGCCTGAGATGAGTTCCCCAGCACTTTTCCTCAGACTGCAACCCCATAGACTGGCACTGACATACATGCAGCTCTGTATGCTCACAGGGGCTACATGCTCCCACTGAAATGGGGCCAGGAACCCACAATGGGAGCACAGGCTGGCTCCAACTCACATAGAAATGAGTTGGAAAGGAACCTGCAATTGTGTCATAAGGTCCTGCTGTTGCTTTTGAAGATGCATTTTCTTGTTTCAGCTCTTGTCCAGTTAATGCAGTCGTTTAACTGTTTTTCATAGTTTGAAGAAGTCTATTGTCTTTGAGATTCTTCTGCCAACTTTGTTCCAATGGGATGGTAACAATGGCCACCCTCAGAGAAGGCCATCAGCAATCTTAAAAAGCTAATCAAAAGCAGTGGAAAGCAATCAGACCACACATCTAAGAATTTGGATGATTTTTTCTTTATGTCCCATGCTGGCACCAGTTAGCTGTGCCAGAAGCCCAAGCTGCAAACCCCAGTGCTGCCTGCCATGAGAATAGCAAATGGGGCATTATTGGCATTACAGGGTGGCTGGAGACCACAGGTATTTACTGCATTTTGAGCGTCTTCCTCCTGCTCTTCGCTGAATGTTACACAGTGTTCCACTGGACTCTAGAGTTAAAAATAATTGTTTCACTCAGTCCTGCATGTTCAGTACTTGTTTTGGTGGAGGGATTTATTAGTGGTAAGATTTTTTCCCCACCATCTTTCCACAATCTTTCCTTCCACTGTGTTTCTGCTTTCAGTTTTATTGAATTTCTATTTTTATAGATACTATTTCCTTCATTTCCAGATTTTGGGTTTTCTTTTTTCTTTCCATTATGTGGACCTTTATATCACTAAATTAGATCATTTATATTTCCTAATATATACATTTGATCTTAGAAATTACCCACAACAAACTGTGGTAGATATATGTCACAAATTTTCATATACTTTCCTCCAATTTTGTTCAATTCTAAATATTTTGTAATTTTCCTTGGTATTTTTTCTTTGAACCATTGACTATTTTGACTCTGTTGTTGAATTTTTTAGTATTTGGAGATTGTCTTGTTATTATTTTCTTATTCATATTTCATTTTAATCCATTGTCCCATGGGGAAATTTATTATGTGCTCAATTGTGCACAGACTTCTGTACCATAAAAATGGAATTTCAAATGAGCTTTAATGCAAGGTTGACTGGCATGGAGACAGATGCCCAATCACAAATCTGTCTCCCTGAGACTAAAAACTTTAGGGTTTTTATGGCAAATCACTCATTTAACAGAAGTAAATAATTACAATATCAAGTAAAAATGAAATGAAGCTAAAGTAACCATTGCAATAGCAATAAAACCACTGTTTTCAGCATTACAAATATTCCATTTTCATTTGAAAATATTTTTATTATGTGGCTTTTGTATGAAATCATCCATAAATGTTAATGGTGCAGTTTGGATTTTATTTATGATTGTTGGGGTTTAATATACTGATTATATTTTTTACATAGAGAAGAAACTTAAAATCTCTGAGTATCACTGCAGATTTGTATTTTCAATATTTCATTTGTCAGTTTTTATTTTATGAATTCTGGAACTGTTTTTAGTTTTTAGATATATATATGTTGTATGTTTAAGACTGTTATGCTGACACAGGCTAGTTTATGGAATGCAAAGATGAATCTGGGGCCTTCCAGAAAAACTACAGCTGTGAAATATGTGGCCATGGAAACCTGACTGAAACCCACCTGAGGGAAAGACCCCCCCACCAGAAGGCTACTGGAAGAATCCTGAAAGAATTTCCATTTAGAACGAGATGATTTTAAGAACCCATGCCATTATTGGAACTACTAAATAATCCATGTTGATACTTTTATTTTAGCATAATAATAACTCTACTTTAGTCCATTGTTCATTCCCCAATCTTGAGGATTTGGGGGTGTAGATGACCGCTCTGTCTCTAACTGAGAGGAAGCTTAGATACCATGGGGCAGATGGATGGAATTGTCTCGCTTGCACTTGAAGACACTCACTGTTTCTTGGGATGGGCAGTGTCCATCATCATCTCTTGTTAGCTGTCCTGGGTGAGTCCAATGAACTGGAGAATAGGTGTTTCAACTCTGCTGAAATTCAGGGCTCAACTGCCACATGGATGGAACAAAGATTTAAGTCTCTGGGACCTATATTTATCAAGTATTGTGCTAATTATAGGTTCAAATAAAAGGAGCAGAAAAGCTATATGTGGGAAACTGTAAATGAGTCTAAATCTGTTACACTGGGGAACAGAAATTCCAAAGAAAATCCCACTGACAAGGTGCAGAATTCCTGAGCTTGTCTTCCATGTCTAGATTTCTCTAGAGCTCTCAGAAGTCTTGTGTTTTGAGGAACTATTTACTGTGGCAGGCAAGGAGATCCTGCTAGGACATGCATAAGAGTAACCTCTGGAATGACCTCCTGACTCTCTTTGAAATCTCTTATCCATAAAAACTCATTTGTATTTAATATTTCCCCCTTTTGGTCCAGGTCTTTTTCCAGAAAAACTGCTAGTTGGTGCTTCATAATAATCCCTCGGTGACAGAAACTCTCATCCCCAGGAGTCATGTCCCATGCCTGGGAGAGGGAGGGAGTGCATTTATATGCTGAGTTTGGCTTTGAGAGAGGCCACATTTGAGCAACAAGGAGGCTTTCAAGTGGTAACTCTAAGACAATATAGAATACTGTACTTTTTCAATTTCTTGAGAAAAGGTTCAAAAGTACAATCATCAATATCAAGAGCCTGGCATAATGGTCTGTCTTCCTGTACTAGGTACTGCCCATGTACTTGTGAGATTCTTACCATTCTTTTAGAGAATGTAACAGGACTCTCCAGGATGGGAATTAAAAATATTTTTGGTTATTGTGTGGGTCTCCACTCACCATCACAATGTCCCATGAACACTTTACCATATTCATATGTCTTAGAGGCATGTCTCAAGTGCACCTTTCCTCACGTGACTGACACCCAATGACTGACACCCCATACAAGTGATCCTTCCCTGCCACAGTTGTGACCCTTTTGTGATCCACAACCTCTACAAAAACAAAGCCAACAAAATAACCACATAAAATAAAAATGAAAATAAATTAATAACAATAATTTAAAAAATAACAAAATACAAATATAAACAATAAAAATTTAAATAAAATGCTTTTTATACATTGTATCTTTAAGCAATGTGACATTTGTTATTTTGTATATATAGTGACAATTTCTTCCATATATTTCCCCAGTGTCTTACTTTTTTTCATTTTATCTTCAAAGAAGCTTTATGTTACAGAAAAGTCACATACAAAATATAGGGTTTTCCATATACCCAATGCCCTCACCTTTTCCACTGTCTCTGATTAAGAACATTTTACATGTGGATGGTACATTTCTCACAATTGATGTACAAATATTGAAGCATTGCTACTAACCATTGTCAATGGCTTACATTATGGTATACATTTTGCACTGTATACTTTCATAGGTTTTGATGAGATTTAAAATGGTCTGTATCCATTTTTGATCATACAAAACAATTCCAATGCCTTAAAAATGCTCTATGTTCCATCTGTTCTGTTCTTTCCTCCCCCATCCTACGGAACCTATGTTAACCATTAAGTGTTAATTTTTGAAGAATGATATTCATAGATTATTGCAATAATATTGGGGGAGTGATATATTGGTCTGTTTTCTTTTATTAAGCACTGTCTCTGTTCTTGAGGGATTCTTGTCTCTATAATTGAAAACAGCAGAATCCCCCAGGATGGGAGTTTAATATTTTCTTGTGTATTGTGTGGGTCTCCACCCACTGAATTAGTGCACTAGGACAAGATGAACGCTTGCTTATTCTATAGAAGCATGCCCCAGGTGTCCCTTATCCCACATATCACCCCACACCTGACATCCTACACCAGTCACCCTCCCCTGCCATATTTGCCAAAACAACATTCCCACCATTGTAGTTTTAACCAAAGCCTGCAAATCCCATAGTCACCTGCTCTTTCCTGCAACCCTCCCCCCAGTTCCATGGATAGTCCAATATAACTCTCTACCGTATTCCCCCTCACAGACCAGTATTGACAAGCCCATTCACATTGCTGCAGCACTGTCATGCCTATCTACCACGCAACCACACCCTTCTACCTTATCATAGATTTATTTCATATGGGTATCGGCTCATGACCTTTTTCTCCCTTTCTGTCTCCTGTTAACCTATCTTCCAAACTCTATCTCTGTGAGTCTGCTCAATTTGCTTCTCATATCAATGAGAAAATGTAATTTATCCTGCAGTGATTGGCTTACCTCAGTCAACATCTTGAACACCTCCATTTGTTATTGATTCTCATCTGGCCAGAGCTGAGATTCTAAGTGGGTTCTGCTGGTCAACCTCAGTGAAGAGGAACCACTTCCTGTCCTCCACCATACCCCCACCCTCTTCCCTGGGAAGAAAGCATCTGTTCTCTTCTCAGCTGGCTGCAGTGAGCAATGAACATGATCCAGGTGGTATGCCTTGAGTCTTGGGAGAGATGCCATTCCCAACCACAAGGGCTAATAACTCACATTTTTCATTTTGGTTTCTTCATCTCCCTTTCCTTTGCCCTCCTGAATGATGCACAACACTCTCTTGGTCTGCTTTTTGCACTTCCTCCATTTTTCTGTGAAAGAGTTGAACCCCGTCTCCCTACTCCAATGACATTTTCCTGGAATTCCTCAATTCATTTTTTTTTAATGTGGGTAAAAATTAATTTTTCACAATACAGATCAATATTTGAAAAATGATATATAATTATATATGCATATACGTGCATTTGCTTACAAAAATGAAAATTTTATATATATATATATTTTTTAAAGGTGCTTAGATTACCTAAATGTTACACAGAAATTACAGGCATTTCCATGTTCCCCACCTCCTACACCTCCCATAACATCCCACATAAACATCTTTCATTAGTGTGGCACATCACCTGCAATGGATATACACATCTTAGGGCTTTGCCACTAAGCATAGACCACAGTCTCTCCCACACAGTTCTGCATGGTATATGCTGATGTAAAATGGCCTATATCCATCACTGCAATGTCACTCGGGACAGCCCACAAGTCCTGAAAAAGTCCCTGTATTACAACTGCCCTTCCCCTCCCTGCCCCAAAAGCTTCTAGTGGCCACTGACTCCACCTCACTGTTATAATTTCTTCTATTGCTTGAATCATAATATGTCTACAACAGAATACCATTAAGTCCACTCTAGTCCATAGCTCTTCCCCCAATCTTGAGGGGACTGGGATGGTGATGTCCACTCCAACTCCAAGTGAGAGTGGGCTTATATCCATGGATACGGTGGATTGGATTATCCTGATTGCAGCTTCAGGCTCTCTCCATTCCCTGGGATGGCTGTTGTCCATCATCATCTCCTCACCAGGTGATTTGGGTGAGTCCATTGAGCTGTAGAGTAGGAGTTGCAGCTCCACCAAGATTCCAGGCACAGCTGGCACATAGGTAGGCCAGAGGCTCCAGTCCCTGGAAGTACACCTACAAACTCTAGCATCACATATAGGTTTGAATAGAAGGGATGGATGGACCATGTTCAGGGAGGGCTTATTTGAGTCCAACTCTGTAACTCTCAGGAGCACAAATTCCAAATTAGAGCCTACTGATAAGCTGTCAGTCTCTGGGGCTATTCCCCCTTATATAGGACCTGGGTGGCTCCAGAGCCCTCAGGAGCCCCTCTGTGTGGGGTGATATCCACTTTGGTGTTCTATGAGATCCTACTGAGGTGTGCATAAGCGTTACCTCTGGGATAACCTCCCGACTCTCTTTGAAGTCTCTTTGCAACATGAACTCATTTGTCTTTACCTTTTCCCCCTTTTGTTCAAGGTCTTTTTCCAGTCGTGTTGCCAGTTGGCACTTGGTATTAATCCCTCATTGCCAGGGAGGCTCGTCCCGGGAGTCATGTCCCACATTGGGCAGAAGGTAATGCGTACATATGCTGAGTTTGGCTTAGAGAGATGCCACATTTGAGCAACAAGGAGGCTCTCAGGTGGCAACTCTTAAGCACCCCATAACAGTAGGCTAAGTTTCAATTACAAGATCAAAGACTCATAAGGGTAGTCATCAATAACAAGAGGAAAGGGAGAGTTTTTGCTTGGTGGGTATAGTGTTTATAAATAAAAATTCTTGTAAAAATAACCTTCCATTAAAAAAGAAATAAAATGTCTATTTTGCAGATTGGAAATTATTAAAATAAACAATGAATTATCAAAATTATTCACTAGAATATATCAATTCAATTCCAAAATAATCAGTAATTGAGAAATACAGAAACAAAATAGCCATATAACACATATGGGAAATAATAACAAAATAAAAATTGTCTACCATACCTTATCAATGTTTACATTACATGTAAAGGAACTGAAGGGATAAATTACTTGAAAGCAGTGTAACAACACAGAAAAGCAGTTCAGAATTAGAATACTTGAATAACCACATAAACCAAATATATCTAACAGAGATCTATAGAACACTCCACCTAAGAACAGTTGAACACAAATTTTTCTCAAGTATAGATGCAACATTTTCCAGTATACACCACAGTTAATATCATTCACTGAATGTTTTCCCTCTAAGATGAGGAGTAAGACAAGGATGACTGCTTTCACCACTCGTATTCAATAGAAATCCTAAGCAGTATAATCAAGTAAGGAAAATAAATAAAGGATATCCACACTGGAAAGGAAGAAGTAATACTGTTTGTAGTCATAGATGACAGAATCCTATATATAGAAAATTGCACAGTATATACACACACACACAAAAACCAACCAGAGCTCATTAAAAAGCAACAAATTTGTGAGGCACAAAATCAATGCTCAAAAATCATTGCATTTCTTTTTTTTTCTTTTTCTTTTTTTAAGTCTACAGTAATTTAATTCTAACAGAGAAATCAAGCTGTTATTTTTTACATGATAAGAGCAGATGGTGGTTATTTTTCCAAAAGTTGGAGCTTGAGCCTGATCAGCAGCACACCTAAGGTTAAAGCCGAAGTCTAGAATATTCTCATTCCTGGTACTGCCCAGCATTTCCTGACTCACGATGGCAGAGAAGTGACTGCAAAGACACACTGGATGAAGGTAAGAGGTCAACTGGGCAGAGACAACACCCCAACAGAACACAATCATGGAAGAGGATGATGAAATTAAAGTGCAGTTACCTACTCCACATTATTCTTTACTGAGAAAGGTGAGGGAATGGGATGTGCACTAAATTATGCTCATCATTTTTATAATGAGTAAATTATGATTGGGTGGGCTAATAGTCAACCAAGGAGTGAAATGACATGAGAGTTTAAGCCAGTTTTTGGTCATTGTGTTTAAGGAAAAGAAGGACAATGATAAGGGAGGAGAAAGGAACATTAAAATGTTTTCAAGCATTTAAAAGAAAAGCTTTTAATTTTTTTCTTAAATGAGACTGGAAATGGTATCTTTTCTTTGCTGCAGAAACAACAGATTCAATGGTTTTCATAAAACATGATTTCTGTAATATGTAATGTTGATAAGGTTGCTCAATAATGAGAGGACAAACAAAGAACAACTGTTAATGTTAGTATTAGCCTTCTCAGACAGCCTCCAACATGCTGTTTTTTCATTTTGGATCAACTGAGGAACTCCTCACCACAGTAAAGTGTTTCAGTTAAAGCTTCAGAAATATTGCAACAGTCAGTGATTAACAGGTTTTTGGCTCTGACTTTCTTGCATATGTAAAACTCCTTTGGAAAAGTTGAAGACAAAAGAAGGGGAGAAGAGGTTAGTTTAGAGCCACAAAGTTCCAGACACCAGCCACAGATGCCTCTGCCCTACTTCACCACATCTTCTTTTCTGAGAAACAATTAAGACATTCAGTGCCTGAATGATAAGTCCTGTGGCTGAAAGAAATGATCTGCTCACCACCACATGCCCTTCTTCATCCTTGTGGAGTTCACAACAGCAGACTGAAGACAGAAAGGATGTCTCTATTCCCTCTCACCAGGGAAACTATTTGGTGACCTTGTGAATGGCATGGGCAAGGTAGCCAACATTGCCAGAGGTGACACCTGCCACAGAGATTCGGCCATCCTTTGTCATGTAGATGGAGAACTCCTTGGTCAGCCATTCCACCTGCTCAGGCTTTAGCCCTGTGAAACAGAACATGCCAATCTGGTCAGTGATGTGCTGCCAGTTGTGGGAGGAGCACTCCTTCTTGAGGTTGGAAACCAGCTGAGTCCACATACTAATGATGTGGTCTGCCTTGCCTTTCACTTCTTGCAACCATTGTTTTTGCAAGTCCGGGTTGGTCAGGATTGTGGAGGCAATCTGGGCCCCATGGATAGGAGGGTTGGAATACATGGGACAGATCATGATCTTCAACTGCAGTTCCACCCTTGTGGCTTCATCAGCAACTTTTCAGACTACAGTGAAGGGCCCCACATGCTCATGGTATAAACCCATGTTCTTGGCTTATGACTGGCAGAGGCAAACGTCAATGCCCTGTTCGATGAAGTGGTGCACAGCCCAGGCATCCTTGTTACCGTCACCATTGGCAAAGCCTTCGTAGGCCATATCAAAGAATGCAAAGAGGTTCTTTTTCTTTACCACTGCTGCTATTTCCTTCCACTGCTCAGGCCGAGGGTCCCCTCCTGTGGGATTGTGGGCACAGGCATGCAGGAGAACAATACAATGCTCGGGTATTTTTGAGATACCTGCATAGCATCTGTGAAGTCAAAGCCACAAGTCTTGGCAGCAGATTCAATGGGGTCATAGTATCGATAACCATGGAGCTGCTGCCTGCGTTACTGAAGATGGTGTGTGATTTCCCCAGGAGGGTTAGGGAAGAAAGACATCTCGGCTGAACTTAAGGAATCTTTGCAGTAAACTGGCTCTGATCTGAAAATCTTCGGTTCCAGAAATGGTCTGCACAGTGGTGTACCGGACACTTCTCAACACTTCGCTGTTTTCACCTAACTCCAGTTCTGCAGTTACCTTACAAAATTCAGTCAGTCTAATGATGGGCAGGTACTCCTTGTCCAAGTTTTTTGCCAGCAATCTGAGCCTCTGTCTTCCAGATGCTAGGGAGCACATAACGCTTTCCTTTATCTTTCGATAGACACCAACTCCCAGATTCATCTTTTTGCTGCTGGTGTCTCTTTTAAAGGATTCTGTGACTCCCAGGATGGGATCTGGGGGCCCCATCTCCACGTGGGTCCCAGGAGTTGGCTCTGGCAGAGGCCATGACAGCAAGGCCTGGGTGGAAAGCGGCAGAAACCCTGGAAAGGACACTGCTGGAGTGTAGCAGGGCCATGGTGGTCGGCAAGATAGCAGTGGACAGCTACAGGACAGAGATGAGGACAAGAGAGCGCTGACCTCAACTGCATTTCTATAGAGCATCAATGAGCACTGCAAAAGCTAATTAAGAAAACAAATCCATTTATAATAGCAATCAAAAGAATAAAATACCTAAGAATAAATACCTAGGTATAACTTCTGCAATTCAAACTACAAAACTGCTGAAAAAAAATTAAAGAAAATCTAAATAAATGGTAAGACACCCCATGTTCATGATTGGAGTACTGAATATTGTTAATATTCCAATATTATCCAAAGTGATTTACAGATTCTTTGGCATCTATATCAAAATTATAACAGCTATTTTCAAAGAAATGGAAAAACTTACCCTCAAATTTATACAAAATTATAAATGAATCTAACTCTGTTACACTGGAAAGCATAAATTCCAAAGTAAGCCCTAAGGACAAGATGCTAAATTCCTGAGCTTATCTATCTTGCTTATAGTTTCAGGATGTTTCTAGAGCTCTCAGGAGCCCCACTGTTTGAGGCACCATTTAATGTGGCAGTTAATGAGTTCCTGCTGAGATGTGCTTAAGCACAAATTCTAGAATGACCTTCTGACTCACTCTGAAATCTCTTAGCCATAAAAACTCACCATGGCTCTTCTGCCCTTTTTACTTGAACCTTTAATTATCAGTATACTTTTAAATATATGTCCCAGAGACTTAGTCTTTGGTCTGTTCATGTGCCTGTTGAGCCTTGAATTTCAGCAGAGTTGCAACACCTACTCTCCATTTCATTGGACTCACTCAGGACAACTAAAAAGGAGATGGTGATCGACAACAACCATCCCAAAGAACAGAGTATATCTGCAACTGTATGCAAGACAATTCCATCCATTTGCCTCATTAATATGTTAGAAACAGAGTGGGCATCATCATCCCATAATCCTCAAAATTAGGGATTGAACAATTGACTAAAGTAGACTAATTATTATTCCATTATAGACTTATTATTCTAGCAATGGAAGAATATTTATCATTGATATAAAGACAGTGGCACCAGAGTTTCTGAAAAGAGGGAGAGGGGAAAAGTAGGTGTAATATGGGGAAATTTGGGGGACATTGGAATTGACCTGCATGACATTGCAATAATGGATACAAGCCATTATAAATTGTGTCATAACCTGTAAAATTGTGTGGGGCAGAGTGTTAATTATAATATAAAGTATAGTCCATGGTTAGTATCAATGCTTCAATATGTGTTCATCAATTGTAAGAAAAGTACCACATTAATGAAATATGTAGTTACTATGGGAAAGTGTGGGAGAGGGGTTTAGTGGGGAATATTGGAATCACCTATATTTTTTATATAACACTTATGTAATCTAAAGCTTCTTTAGAAATTAAAAAAATATACATATTTGCTAGAGTACTCAAAAGCTAAATCAATATTGAAAAACAAGAAAGTTGCAAGAATTACACTCCCCAATTTCAAACTTACTACAAGTCTACTGTAATTAAAATAGTGTGATACTATCATAGGAGTATATAACAATGGAATAGAAATTAGAGTGCAGAAACAAAACCATATTCTATGGTCAACTGATTTTTAACAAGAGTGTCATAGACCATTCACTGGGGGAAAGTTAGTGCTTATAACAATTGGTTCAGGGTCAACTTGATAACAACATACCAAAAAATTAATTGGGTACCCTATTACCATATACAAAATTAGCTCCAAATTGATCAACAAATTATATAGAAGTTATAAAATCAAAATAGTCTTAAAACAAAGAGATAAATATTTATGAGCTTGGATTTTGTAGTGCATCCTTACACATTTCAACAAAACATGAGTAATAACTTTTTTAAAAATGAAGTGAAAGTCATCAATATTACACATCTTTTTTCATCAAAAGTTCATCAATGTAGTGAAAAATTAACATTCAGATTGGAAAAAATATTTACAAATCATATAGCTGATAAGGGTCTATGTCTAGAATATATAAAACACTCTTACAACTCTACAATGAAAAGATAAATATGAATTGTTGTTTCTACAAAGAAGATATTTAAATGGCCAAAATCACATGAGAAATTGTTCAACATCATTATTTAAGGGAAATGAAAATCAAAACCACCATAAGATACTTCTTCAAAATTATTAAGATGGTATATTAATAATAATAACAATATCAACAACATTGGAGAGTATGTTGACAAAGCAGACCCTTTGTACATTGTTGGTGGGAATCTACAATGGTGTAATTGCTATGGAAAAGACTTTGGATGCTCCTCAGAAATTAATTATAGGATATGATACACTACAGCAACAACACTTCTAGGTACTTTCCCAAAAGAATTGAAATCAGGTGATCAAATAAATGCCTGTTATAGAATCACTATTCCCAAAAGCCAAAAAATGAGAAAAAATCATATCCCTATCAATAGATAAATGACAACACAATGTGGTATATAAACAAAGCAGAATAGTATCCAGCAATCAAAATGAATGAAGGGCTAACATTTGCTTCATTGTGGTTGAACCTCAGCAACATTATGTTAATTGAAAGAAACCAAACACAAAACATCACATATTGTATTATGAAACTTACATTTAAAAAACCAGAATATTTATTTCCATAGAAACAGTAAACCGATTCATGGCTACTGGAACAGAGTGGGGGAAGGGAAGATATGCAGTAACTGTTTAATGGGTGGGTGCTTTATTTTTGGGTGATGAAAATATTTTGGAATTAGAAGCAGTATTTGCATAACATTGTAAATGGATTAAAAATCACTGAATTCTTTACTTCAAGCTAATTGAATTTCACTGCAATAAAATAAATAAATAAAATGGGAAAATATGCTACAGGCATAAGAATGAAGTGCACCCAAACACACTCAGAGTACACACTGCAATTATAAATTTAACATTATTCTCAAAGTGAAGCATATAATTATGTTTGCTCTCTCCCACCATCTTTATTGTCCCACCCCCAGCACTTCTGACACAAAGCTAGCAAGATTCTCTAGGGTTCAACACTATGTCTGAGTACCTTGAAACACACAAGGACTTATATTATTTCAGCACCTTATCTCAGTCACCTGTGTTGCAAAGGTGGAAACAGTGAAAGTCATTCAAATATCTGGAAATAAGAGATGGAGCTGAGGCATTAGCAATTCCATGGTTCAATTGCACCTGCCAGGGAAATGGGGAGATGTCAGTGAGAGCCAGGATAGATGCCTTTCTTAAATGTGATTTCTAGAGAGACTCATGAAATCATTACATTGAGACTATTCTCAATGAGAAAATCTTTTAACTACCTTGATTTCTTAATTTGAAGACTCAATATCCTCAGTGATTTCAAGAAATGTATTTTATTAAGTACCATAATACTATGATCACTATATGATAACTAGTTTCTATAAGTGTGAATCAAACTTAATTGTCCCTTTTGAGATCTTTTTATTTCTTAATGTTACAAAGAGGTGAAGGGTCTCTTCACATAACTATAAAGTAATAAAAGTCTCTGCCATGTATTATTGTTTTTGTTCTCAGACAGGGAATTTTAGAGGTATGGTTGGATCATGAGATATGAAATTTTGATATTTCTAAAAATTTAAAGTCATGTTTGTCAACTGAATGCCAGAAAAAGTGATAAAAATGGTGTCACAGAAGAAAAAACAGTGAGAATACATTTATCCAAAAATCATGGCCTGCACAATTTTGTCTATGATGAATAACTTTGGCCCTTTATAGTGTTCAGGTAACATATATGGCAGCTGAGTTACAGTACTATCTGGGAACTGGGAAAACATAATGAGAGGAGTATGGCTTAAGAAACACTTCCTTGTTTTGGATTAAGGTCCCTTATTACATCTGTTTCTTAAGGCAAGAGAAAATTTCTCCTTATTTTATAGTTTTTCAAACTTTAAAATTAAAATAACCAAAGAAAATATCACATAGTTTTTATTGTGAAGGTTAAATGACTGTACAAGCTTATTTACATAAGATCTGCATAACAATTGAGTGTCATATAAAAATATAAAAATATTAAATATTGTTTAATTTGCTAAAGGCTTCTGTATTAGTCAGCCAAAGGGGTGCTGATGCAAAATGCCAGAAATCTGTTATTTGGGGTAGAAGCCCACAGTTACCAGGCCTTAAAGCATAAGTTACTTCCCTCACCAAAGTTTATTGCCACATGTTAGAGCAAGATGGCTGCCAACATCTGTAAGTGTTCAGGCTTCCTGGGTTCCTCTCATCCTATGGCTTGCCTGTCTCTGGGCTTGGGCTTGCTTCTGTCCACAAGGCCAGCTATAGACTATCAGGTGAAAAGTTCCTCTCTTTTCCCACGGCCTTCTCTCCTTTCTCACGAAGAAGTTCCTCTGTGTGCTTACTTCCCTGGGCTCCAGCTCAAAATTCATCATCAGAACTCCAAACTCTGTCTTTTGCCATGTATTTTATCTGTGAATCCCCACCCACCAAAGGGCGAGGATTCAACAACATACTGACATGGCCCAATCAAAGCCTTAATAATTATTTAATCAAGTAAAAGTAAAACTTCTGATTCCAATATACTCTTATACACCCAGAGGATAGGACCAGTTTACAAACATAATCCAATATTTCTTCTTGGTATTCATCAATAACATCAAACTGCTACAATTTCCAATGCAAAAATACCAGAAGCAGGCTACTTTTATAATGGGAATTTATTAGATTAAAATCTTATAGTTCCAAGTATGTGGAAATGTCCAAATCAAGGCATCACACCAAAATTTGGCTGCTGGCATATCCTGGATTCCTGCGATGTGAAGAGGCAAAATGTTGGCCAGTCTCTGCCTTCTCCTCTAGGCTCAATTTCTTGCTGAGCTAAACTGTGGGCAATCAGACACATGGCTTGCCCAGCCCCAGTCCATGTCTCTTCAGCTTTGGACTATCTTGCTGATTCCAGGCTCTGGCCTTTCAGTCTCTCAGGTTTCTCTGTCTTTCTGTGACTGTACATGATTCTGGAATCCTCTCTCACATGGCAATGTAAAAATGGCTGTTCTCTTTCTCTGTGTTCCATTTATATAAGATTCCATTTAAAAGATTGTGACTTCCTCCCACCCCCAGAACCCTTAATCTAATCAAGGGGCTTAACTGAAGCAATCTAATAAAAAGTGATTTAATAAAAACATCCCTTGATTGAATCTAACCAAAAGATCCCATATAGAGTAAGTTCACACACAGAGGAAAGGGTTGGCTTAAGAATATAATTGTCTGGGGTAGAGAAAAGACTCAAACTATGACAACTATTAGTATTTCATTATTAGTTCTTTTTTACCAACTCATCATTTTATACTTTTTTCTAAGACCCAATATTGTAAACTACTATTTAATTGTCTTTAGTTTTCCATATATTCAAGTGCATTGAATTGTAAAGAAATAATAAGGTAGGTGCAAGGTGACCAGAATTTATGGGGAGAATACTGGAGAGGAGGGACTTACATAGATAAAAATCTCCATAAATTTACATAAGACTTACCAAGAATATGTTGCTGAATACTGTATCTCCCATGAAGAATGTTATAGTCCTTGAAGAGTCAATGTCCTATGAAGGAGATGTGAGTTGAAGAATTCACAGAGCTCACACAGGGCTTGAAATGGTTCAAGGACCCATCAACCACAGTGGAGAATTTTTCTGAGTTCATAGAAGATTCAAGATAGCCTCAATGATATTAATAATCATTAAGATTAAAGTATAATTAATATAAATTCTTTTTTAAATTATTAAAATAATATATGAAGAAAAAAGAATAACTGAAAAGATAAAACAATTTAACTGCCAGACAGAATAAAATTCAACACTTTTTAAAGGAAGACAACAAAATGGAGAAGCTTATGTATTAGTTTACTATTGTTGCTGTAACAAAGTACTACAAACTAAGTCACCTAAAACAAAACAAATATATTGCTCTACTGTTCTATAGGTCAGAAACTGGCATGGATATCAATGGACTAAAATCCAGGTGTTATTAGGCAGCCTTCCTTTGTGAAGGATCTAGGGGAGAATCAATTTCCTTGACCTGCCAGATTCTGGACATTGACTGCATTCCTTCTCTCATGGTCCCTCTCCTTCTTCAAAGACAGCAATGGTAGGATGAATCTATCTCATTTTGAATTACTCTAGCTTTTCTTCCTCCGCCATCAACTTAAGGACTCTTGTGATTACACTGGACCCACCAGTAATCAATGATAATATTCCCATCTCAAGTTCAATTTAGTTGCACCCATAATTCTCCTTTGCCATGTAATGTAATATATTCAAAGGTTCCAGGGATTATAGTGTGGATGTCTTAATAGGGCCATTGTTCTGCTTACCACAGTCCACCCTCTGAGGCTACCAAATCCACATGTGTGCCACATGAAAAATGCATTAACCCTACCACAACATCCTTCATTACAGTATAATGGATTATTTAATCTAAATATTATCAGCCATAAAGTCTCAGATTTCATCATCTAAATTGTCTAAATCAGTCATGGATGAGAATACAGGTATAGCTCATCATAGAGCATTTTTCTCCACCTGTAAACTTACTAGTAAAACTATCAATTTATCTGCTCTATATAAATTCATGAAAAACAATGAAAAGAGAAAATCTTTAATTCAGCTAGAGAAAAGACACTTTACATTTTGGAGGGAAATATTTGGGACCAGTGACATCTCATCAGAAAATGCATGCATATTAGAAGATAAAGGATTAGTGTTCAAGTAGCAAAATCTGCCAACTTAGAATAATATATCTAGAAAAATAGTCTTCATTAATTAGATGAAATGATGTTTCTCAACAAATACTGAGAAAATGTGTCACCAGCAGATCTAGACAATAATAATAATAAAATTTAAAGGAAGTTTTTCAAGATGAATAAAGAAAAATTACCCAAAAGTAACTTTGCAGCTACACAAAGGAAGGGAGATTGCCAGAATATACCATTATATACCTTGTCATAACTTATAAGATAGTGCAGGAGAGAGTTAACACTATAATGCAAACTATAATGCATTTATCAATTGTAACAAATGTATCACACTAATAAATGATGTTGTTAATGTAGGAAAGTGTGGGAGCATTAGGGAGTGAAGCATATGGGTACCCCCTACATATTTTATGTATCATTTGTCTAATCTAAGTATCTTTAAAAATTTAAAATTAAAATAAAAAATTATTGGAACACAACCATGTCCATTATAAAATAAATTATCTATATATGCTTTCATTTTAAATGGAAAGAGTACATTGTTGCAACAGAAAATGTATGGCCCACAAATCCATACATATTTTCCATGTCTATTTACAGAAAATGTTTTGTAAACAATAGTTTAAAGCAAAAAAAAAAAAAAGAATGATAGTATATAAAAGATTTAGAAAGCATGATAAATATGACAAAAATGTTGGAAGGGAGGAAAAGTAAATAAATACTTGGGCAGGTCCTATATAATAATTCAAGTTGAATTATATTATTTAAAGGTAGAGTATAATATGTATGCTTTAGAAGGAACAGTATGATAATAATACAAGTAGTATAGCAAACTAAAAAATAATAAACTGCTAATCCATTACAAAAAAAATACAGAAAAGAGAAAAAGAAGAACCAAGAGAGATGAGAAAAAAAAGAAATAGCAAATTGGTGTAATGAAACTCAAATATATCAATATTTACATTGACTGTAAATGGCATAAATATCCAAATGAAAAAGCTCAAATTTTTTGACAAAATAAAATACAAACCTCAAATCTAAGGTATCCGCAGGAAATTCATGTTAATTTTAAGGTATGTAAAATTTAAAAGAAAAAATGTAGGGATAAAATATACCATGCAAATGTTAACAAGAAAGTGAATCTAGCTTTATTCATTAGACGATGTAAACTTCAGGAAAAGGGTTTTTACTGGGTATAAAGAGGAATATTTCATAATGATAAGAAGTCCAAATCATTAAGAAGAAATAAAAATTCAAAATAAATGTACACATTCACAGCAAGAAGGATGTAGAAAATTCCAAGGAGGGTTAAATATTACTTTTATAGAAAAATTGTTTAAGCTAAGGGTGAAAAGAAAGGGTAGAATCCTTTAAGTATACAAAACCAAAATGGAATTTAAATTATAAGGAAAACATATGCATAGATGAAGATGACAAAAATAATTCACTCAAGATTCAGAGAATCAGAGAAGTTTAGTGTGCAAATGATGAATACTACACTGTCCTCCAGGAAAGTCTGTATTTTATTTTACCTAAAAAAAAAAAGGTTGAATTGAGAATTTTATGTCACTTGCATCCAATGCCAATGTCTTCCATTCAATATTACATTAATTTAACCAAGTTTCTTTCTGTCATATTTAATCATTCTAAATTGAAATCTCATTCCAATCTTGTAATAATTGAATGGCAGAATATATTCCTTAACCAAATGATGCCTTTTATTTTACACCATTTTCTTTCTATTAATGGGGAAATTGAGGTATTTAAATCAACATTTAAAAGTCAGTAATTTCTTTTACCTTCATTTATGAAAGCAAAATTTTAAAAAGTATAGATACTTCTTGGTATTTTTGAGAGATTTGAAAGGGATATTTACAAGGTTGAATTCATGGTAGTTATTAGGAAAATGAGAGTCCCCTTGATCTCCCCAAAATTCTTACTGCACAAAGAGTTTATCTCAATTACAGTAAAACTATGTCACTGTACAGTAGGAGGTTAATTCAGCAAGCCTGGGTTGTGTGAGAAATACATAGTTCACAGGTCTTCCTAAGTAGCTTGGAGATAACTTCTGAGCCCTTAGAATATTCTGCTTGTTAAGAATATCTTTGTAAACCTTAAATGTTCGCCCCTGCCACATAATTCATGCTAACAATAATTTCTGGTGATTGCCTGTTTGAGTATGAGTTGAATTTTGGGCCATGCTGTATCAGCTTGACCTCTAGTGGCTGGTCAGGGCACTGAGCAGATGAGCTCAGTCACATGGGTGCTGCATAAGGACCTGACTGACCCCCAATAACAACCTTGGACACCTATGCTTTGGTGAGATTCCTGGGTTACAAAGGCATTGAGCATGATGATAAAGATTGTTCCAGGGAGAATTAAACACTATAATCCCACAAGGAAAGGACAAGAGGAAATTTGTGCCTGTCTGCTTTTTCCTGGGTTCCACTGTATGTGCCTTTGATCTTTGTTGATATTATTATATGTCCTTTCACTGTAATAAAACAAAACTCTGATTATTATAGCTTTTATGGGTCATCTGAGTCTTTCAAGTGTGTCATCAAACCTGTGGATGGCCTTGGGGGCAAAAAAACCCAGTTGGCATCAGAAGTGTGATTTGCTAGAATGAATCTGACTCACTGAAATATGGAAAATGTATTGTTTGTGAAAGATAAGGATGAAGGGGTAGGAGTTGATTAACTATTGATGAGTGATTGGCTAGCAAGTCACATATGGCATGAAAAAGCAGCTGCTCTGAAAATAGTTACTAGAGATAAATGCCAACATTTAGAAATAATAGGCCCACCTCTCAAGGACTTTGATGACTTGATATATAATGAAATGCAAACTAAAGTGAAACTAGCTAAATTTGCAATTCCATCATTATTGTTATCTGCACTAGGTAAACTATAGGAAAGGAGGGTTTTGGTGCATCAACCTCAGATCTCAACCACTCTGAAGTGTGGTCAATAGCCTCAGGGAGTGTACCACAAGGGAAAAAAAATATGCTGGAACAACAAATTGCACCTCTGTGACCACTGGTCACCAAGAAGATAGTCCAGGATTTGGTGGGGGAAGTGATGCAAACACTGAAACAAAGGTTTATAATGCAAATAAGTTGCATCATTTGTGAATAAGTGTCATCAATTTTCTGAACCCTTTACATAAATTGCTTGTGACAGTGACTAACTTAGAAACAGCATCCTTGGTTTTAAAAAAAAAAAAGCTGCAAATGGGAGAGATTGTTTGGGTTGATGTAGGACCCACAGCTCATTTTTGAGTAATCACAAATGGCTTTACATTACCCAGACACACCAACAATTATTCATGAAGTAATGGCCAGTCTGATGAACTGGATAAAAGCTATGCTAAATTCCATTTAGCCTGAGAAAAGTTGTCCTCCCTCCTTTAACATCAGTGGAAATCCCCAGGTGAAGCAGTTCGTATGTTACATAAACAATCATGGTGAATTGGCTTTATGATGTCATGAATGTACATTCACTCAACATTCCCCTTATACAGGTCATGACAATGTTGTATTTAAGTGGGTCTCTTTTGCATGGATGCATTATATAACATCATTGGGCCAAAAAACAATAGATTGTGAGGCTGAATCATATTTGTTTTCTTGGATTCCCTTATGGGCCTTATGGATGCTAAGTAAATTAGAGTGACTCACAAGAGAATCAGAAAGAAAAGGGAGAGCTAAGGGACTCCTCCCAGCAGAGTGGACATTTTTAAATGGTTATTAAGAACTGGGATGAATATACCACACAAAGATGTAGTCAAAGAGAATGTCTTAATTTAGCACTTTCTGAATTTGGATAGACTAATGGGAACCCTTTCTAGTTCCCAAATATTAAAAGTCCCTAAACAAATTTGTTCTATTATACAGGTTTGAAGTAATATAAAAAGTCATAAGGCAAAGATGATACTGAGAAGCCTGATAAGGCCAATGGACTGGAAAATTTATCAGAATGTGGATGGGCAGAGCAAACATGGTCTGCTGGACCAACCCCTGACTGGGAACACAAGGCCATATGGAAATAGATAAGTAAATGTCCAAGGGGTGGAGATGAAAGTTTCTATGACTCCCTGACAAAGGCTGATGCACTGTGGTTCCAAAATCTGTTGGTAGAGTGCCAATGGGATCTATAGTTACAGATTGAGAGGATATATGTATAAATGGTTAATGGTATTATGGGGAAACATTGGATGAAAAACAGAATATTTGAAAGAACTTTATGCAAAGATTTTGTATCTCCTTTACCTCTATTAGTGGGATGTATATTGTCTGACTGAGGAAACTTCTTCTATCTTGTCTTGTAAAACAGCAGACTTGCAAGTTTCCTTTTAGACCTATATTAATCAGACATGATAAATATATTTGCCTGACCCCACAGTAATCATCACTTTGAAACACTATAAAATACCTGTATAAATAATGACATGCTAGAGTCTGCAGTTTGGGTACTAACAAATTTTCAGTAAAATAGCCCTGTACGACCCAGGGAAACAACGGAAAACTTATGGAGAGTAACAATAGATTATGGAGACTTGAATAAAGTAGCATCACCTAAATCTTCAGCACTACCTGTTGTAGTTTCAACTCATACTTATGAGGACTGAAAGTCTGTAACTGTTACCCAACAGTATCTTCTGGGATTTTGGACCAGAAAATATACAGATGAACAGGCATGTAATACAACATTTAAATGAAAATTACAAGCTTGCTGTTGGGGATTAATTGAATCTTCCTATATGACTAAAGGATGTAAAATATCTTGAAGCCTGGCATAAACTAATCTTGAAGCCTGTAATATCTGGGGTGTAGACAGAGAAAAAATCTAATAAGGAAGGTTGAGACCAGAAGTGCTCCATAGTAAAATGGAAATTGTTTATGCAGGAGCATGCAGCCAAAATAATTGAAGGATATACTCATCATAACCATGAGAAAGTAACTTCACTTCCCTTAGGCCCATTTTGGAATGGCCTTTTGAAATGCTGTAGCCTATGGCCACATGGATGTTGTGGTATTACTTTTCATGTGTTAACTTTGGTCAATCAAGCACTGGCCTGACCATTACTATGAAGGTAGTTCATAGATACCCATAGTCAGTTCTTTGCATCTATTGTTGATTGCACCTACAATCAACAAAGGAGATTTCCCTCAGTAATGAGAGGATTCTCCTCATCCAATATGTTGGAGGCTTTAAAAGACAGAGCTGAGGATTTCAGAGATCAGAAAGAAGAATTTTTGCCTGTACTTCAGCCGGCAAGCTTCTGCTGGTGAACTCAAGTTCACCTTCACCTGAGTTTCCAGATTTCAGCCTGCCTAGGGAATTTACACCTGCCAATCCCCAGTTTTGGGAGCCAATTCCACTAATCTCTCTCTCTCTCTCTCTCTCTCTCTCTCTCTCTCTCTATATATATATATATATATATATATCCTTTCTCTCTCTTTCTCTGTGTTTGTGTGCATATATAAAGAGATAGAGTGATTTATTAGTATTATAAATATATATATATACTATATGCATATATATATATATAGAGAGAGAGAGAGAGAGACAGAGAGAGAGACTGGCTGATGGAAATACTCTAATAGAAAAATATAAGAATATATAAGTTCAGTGGGTCAAAATGCATGTCACTTTCTTTACATTGATGGAAGTATTAAACAATGGTAAAAAAAAAAAAGCCCCTATGTTTGTGGTTTTAAAAACTTATGGGTAGTGACAATTGGCCTGGCCATATTACTAGGCAGATGTGCCATAGAAAACTGGACAATTAAATAGATTCCCACTTGGAGTGAAACCATGTGAAAATTATTATGGGAATTTATGTAGTACATTAAAGTAGGATGTGCCTAAGCCCATCAAAAGTATCCTCTTCTGGGATGGGAAGGTGATTAAACTGGCAAGCATATATAATTGCCAGAAAA
>JAQZBX010026316.1:0-29050 GCA_029593785.1 Cabassous unicinctus
TTAATAACTTACTGCCTTAAATTTGCCTCTGTATGACATTCGTGTAGACGAACAGCTCCTTGAAGTGCAAAAATGTTAACCATCCAAATCACCGTTACGGTTAGACTCCCTTTCAAGATGTTTTGCCATAAATATCGATGACAGGGAGAAACTACATTTTGAAGTCTTCTATTTATGGGGGAAGAAATAAACAGACAATATTGAATAATGATTTTAAAAATTACATGGAAAATTCCAGGAGAGGGAAGATTCTTGTGTGGTCTACATGGGTTTGGATAGGAGTGTCCTTAAATTTCAGCAAGTTGCACACACACACACACACAATCACACACACTCATACATACACCAAATTCTGTATCTCGTTTTGTACTGGAAATAACAGTGATATTTTTACAATTTTTAAAGTAATTTTATATAAATGTACTCAGATGAGTAACTCAACCAACTTTCTGAAGTAGACAAATTAGGCATTATTATTTTTATTTTACTGATTGAAAAATAACTGACACTCAGAAGGCTTATCCTAAGTTACTCAGTAAGTGGTTGATATGGGTGTAGATTCTGTCTTCTAAATCAAAGTGATGCAGAATCATAAAAAGAAAATAATGCAATTGAATTTGTTTTTGTTTTTTTCTTTAAGTATAAGCAAACTGAACATATAGTGCTATATTCAAGGAGCACAAAGTTTATTTATGCCAGTGAATCACACATCATACAGCCAACAGCCTCAGATACGACATACATACATACCTTATAGATCTTAGCTCCTGTCTTTCTTAATTGATATTAATTCTGGGAGCTCAACTTTCTTCATATTATTTGAGCTTTAGCCACCCTATTATCTTTCCCCCAATAAGGGGATATAAATATATATACTTTTAACTTCTGGCAGAGGTAAAAAATGTTGTCTAATGGTATTTCTCATGTTAAAGCAAATATGAGTGAATAGGTTTTAGGCTTTTGCAAAAAAATGTATATCATATAGTTTTGTGCTATAATTTACTTTGATAACTAGTGTCTTATCTTCCTCTCTTCTCTATTTGAATGGCTTTTCATTTTGCCTTCTAGTCCATGGTTTTTTAAATTATTTTTAAATTTTATTTTTCATTTCAAAGATGTAAAAATTGCCATTTTGGTGTAGAATTGTATGAATTTTATCACATACGTAGATTCATGTAACTATCACCATCATCAGGATACAGAAAAGTTCCATCACTCCCCAAAACGCCCTCACTTTGCGGTTATCTACAACCCTCATCCTTAATCCCTGGCAACCACTGATCTGCTCTCCATCACTATGTTTTCTCATTTTGAATGCCAAAAAAGTGGAATCATACAGTATGTAACCTTCAGGACTGGGTTCTTTCATTTAATATAATGCCTTTGAGATTCTTCCAAGTTATGTATATCAATAGTTTGTTCCTTTTTATTGCTGAGTAACATTCCTTTGTATAGATGCACCACAGTTTTCTTTTTTTTAATCCATTCATCCATTGAAGAAAATTTAAGTTGCTTCCAATTTTGGCTAGATATATTTGAGTACAAGTTTTTGTGTGAGCATAAATTTTCATTTTTCTAGGATTACTGCTTAGGAGGGGTATTGCTGGGTAATATAGTAAGTATATGTTTGACTTGATAAAAAAAAACAACTGTCAAATAGTTTCCAGAGTGGCCTTATAATTTTGTATCCCCCTCCTCAATGTATGAGAGTTCAGTTGCTTCATACCCTCACCAGCATTTGGTCTCAAAATCCATTCTAATAGTTGTGTTGTATATATCATCATGATTTTAATTTACATTTCCCTAATGGCTAATGATGTTAAACATTTTTATGTGATTATTTTCCTTCCATACATCCCCCTTTGGTAAAGATATTTAATTTAGATCTGTCATCTAGGGAGTTAAGTTTTCATATATCGTGTGGGGTTTGGGCTGAGGTTCTTTTTCTTTCCTTTTCTTTTCCCTTCCCTTCCCTTTCCTTTTTTTGCAAATAGATATCTATTTGTCCCAACATCATTTGTTGAAAAGACTATCTTCTCTTTCTGCTTAATTGCCTTTGCAACTTTGTCAAAGATCAATTGGTCATATTTATATTGGTATATCTCTATACTCTATATTAGGCTCCATTGATCTGTATATCTAACCCTTCATCCATACCATACTGTCTTCTTTTTTCTTTTCTTTTCTTTTAAAGATTTATTTTTTTAATTTATCCCACCCACCCCACCTCCATTGTTGTTTTTGCACTCACTGTCTTGGTCTTTATGTCCATTCGCTGTGTGCTCTCTGTGTCTGCTTGTCTTCTCGTCTTGTCTTCTCTTTAGGAGAAACCGGGAACTGATCCTGGGACCTCTGATATGGGAGAAAGGCACTCAATCGCTTGAGCCACCTCAGTCCCTGGTTTGTTGTGTCTCTCGTTGTCTCTCCTCTGTCTCTTTTTGTTGCACCAGCTCTCTGCGTGGGTCAGCTCACTTTCACTAGGAGGCCCTGGGAAATGAACCCGGGACATCCCATATAGTGAACAGGAGCCCAATTGCTTGAGCCACATCTACTTCCCATACCGTACTGTCTTAATTACAGTAGGTTTATAGTAAGTCTTAAAAGAAGTGAGTATGATTATTCTAAATGTATTCTCTTTTTTCACAAAATTGTTTTAGCTTTTCCAGTTCCTTTGCTTTTTCATAGAAAATTTAGAATTGGCTTGCTTCTATTTACAAAAAAAAATCCTGATGAGATTTTATTTGTAATTGCATTAAATCTGTAGAAAATTTCAGGGAAAATTGACATTTACTGTGATGAGTCTTCCAATCCATGAATACGGGTCTCTCCATTTATTCAGGTTTTCTTTAACCTCTGTTATTAGTATTTAGTGGTTTTCAGCATATAGATCCTGTGCAGGTTTTCTTAGATTTATTCCTAGATATTTCCATTTCTGAAGCTTTTGTTTTGTTTTACAAAAAACAATGTAAGGAATGTGCTCACAGCTCACTTTTAACCATATTAAGGTATCTGATTTTCAGCTAGATTTCTTCATCTAGAGTACTCCTTCATTATCATTATGTGACACCCACCCAACAATACTTGGTGGGGTACAGATAGTACAATCAATACTTGGAAAGCATCAAGTGTACCAGTTTTCTTCTGCAATAAATTATAGCCAGTTAACAATACCAAACTGTTAGGCCAATAGACCACATAGGGCTAATAGTCACATGCTACCGTATTAAGCTGGTTGTGTTATTCCTGCAAAAAATGCAAGCAAAGCATTTGTATAGAGGTTCCATGTCTGAAAACCCCAGGCAAAGAAGCATCATCCTCTAAACCAGGGAGTTGTAAAGGTCCAGATAATAAATGTTTTAGGCTTTGCAGGCTATAGATGCTTTCTGTCACATATTTCTCTTAGTTTTTTTTTTTTTCACCCTTATCATTTTTTTATTGTGGCTATAACATATTATCACAAATTTAAAGGCTTAATACAATGCAAATTTATTACCTTACAGTTGTCAGAGCTGCACTCCTTTTTGTAGGTTTTAGAGGAGAATTTGTTTCCTGCCTTTCCCAATTTTTAGAAGCTGCCCACATTCCTTGGCTCATGGCCCTCTTCATCTATCTTCAAAGCCAGCAAAACAGCATCAATTTGACCCAGCTTCCATCCTCATCAATCCGGCTGACCACACATAACCTGTCAAGGTTCTCTACTTTTAAGGACGCATGTGATTAAATTAAGCCCATTAAGATAACCCTGGATAATCTCCCATCTCAGGGTCTACTTCAGTTGCACTTTATCCGTTGAGGAAGTTCCCTTCTATTCTTAGCTTGCTAATCATGAACTAAAGTATTTCTTTCCTATGTAAAGTAACATATCCACAGGTTCTGGGGATTAGGACTTGGGCCTCTTTGGAGTATGGAAGTGGCATTATCTGGCCAAGGTGGTTAATTTAGGTGTCAACTTGGCTAGGTTATAGTATCAAGTTGTTTGGTCAAACACTGGCCCAAGTGTTGCTGTTTTTTTTGTTTTATTGTTCTTGTTGTTGTTTTGTCGATGTGACTGCCATCTTAAGTAAAGGAGATTACCACTGATAATGTGAATGGGCCTCATTGAGTTAGTTCAGGGGTTCTTAACCTTTTTTGTTCCATGGACACCTTTGCCAGTCAGGTGAAAACCATGGACCCCTTTCTAAGTCCACACTATACTGTGTGTTATTTAATAAACATATCACACCCACACCAACACGTCCCCACAAGAATAATGTTTGTTTGAATTTTAATTCAAGCTCACGGACCCCTTGTTAAGAATCTCTGAATTAGTTGAAGTCTCAAGAGCAAAGAACTGAGGTTTCCAGGAAAAGAAGAAATTCTGCCTCCTCTGTGGACTTCAAACTTCCAGATTCCACAATAGCATGAAGCATTTTCTTAAAATAAATTTCGTATTTATATTAATAAAATAAAACCAGTTCTGTTTCTCTGGAGAACTCTAATACCTCACAGCCCACCACACAACCCTTTGAAAATGTAAAACCCATTCTTAGCAACTAGGCCATACAAAAATAGGCCACACTGTGCAACTAGTTACATGGTGGGGGAGTGGGGGCGCTTTAATTCTGCATTTTCTCTGTTTTTACATGTTAATAGAGGAAGCTAGAAAGTTCCTTATGTAATGAAAATGAAAAATAGCTTTTTAAAAAATCTTCATAATTTAGGAAATGAATCATGTAAAGAGTGACAATATATGATTTTTCAGATCAAAGAAAAAGGAGTATTTATACTCATAAGGAAGATTTACTTGAATTGCTAGATTCTGGATAAAATTAAAAAACATTTTATCATTATATATTAGAATATACATATCAATCATATAATTTAAGAGTTTATTCATTATATGTTATAAAATTTTTCATCACTTTCTAGCTCTATGAATATCCTCCTAGGTCTTCAAAATGATATAAAACTGAAATACAAACAAAGCTTTTTCTCCTCTTTACTAACAGCAGCATATTGATTTTTTTTCAATTTCCATTAGAATAAATTCAACACATTGGTAATTTAGAATCTGGTAAGATTTATTCAATTTCCTATAAAACTGAAGAACTTAAGCAGACTGCAATTTTTTTTATTTCAAAGTTTTTCAGATTAACCAATATTTGACATTAATTTTTAAAACAATCAACCTATAAATGCTTTGGACAAGATAATAAGGCTATCTCTAAAAAATGAAGTACAGAAAGATTTTCATGTATTGATACATCCATAAAAAACATAAAGGAAAAAATACTAATGTAAAGTTTATTAAAAAGTTGTCATTTATTTTTCTAATGTTACAATTTGAAATATATTTTAGGAAAAATCAATGATGTCATTCTTAAAACCTCTTAATTGTCTGTTATTATCAGCATGTCTTTAATTTACTAAGAAATTACTTTTTATTTTTCACTGGTTATACTTCAACATGACTTTACTGTAAGGTTAATGCAAAGAAAGAAACAAAAAGGCAGTACTTTATATATTTGTATAGAAAGAGGGGAGTTTGTTGTTAATAAGAAAAAAAGCCATCACTAAAATTTAATAGGGAGTTATGTTATCTTTATCCAGAATGGTAAGGAGAATAAAGAACTCCTACTCCAACTTTCCCATTTTAGTACCATTTTGATGTTTTCAAAACTTGCAGTTCAGAATTAAATGCTTCTTTGGGGGAAAAAAGTAAGAATTCATTTATCACCATTAATATTACCACTGCTTCTGTGCATTAAATGATATTTTAATTATGTAAGAGGACTTAGTTTCTAATAATGGAACATCGTAACTGGTGAAATCTGGCTTGGTAAAAGCTGAACCAGTCTTTATCTATTTTAAAGTTTTGCAAAGTCAATTTTTTTGTAAATGTAATTTTTAAGTTAATATATAGATATCGATTGTAGAAGTCTGGAGTAGAGAAATTTGGTGTTTAATCTCCAGGGTAGATTATGACCAACAATATAATCTCCCTTCCTGAACCTTTTTAAATTGACCTCTCACAGAAATACTGCCAACATTTTAAAAGAATCCTAGACTAGTAAACACCTACACTTGTAATAATTATGTGAGAAGAAATTTTCTATAACATCTCAGAAAAAAACGATATACTGATTCCATCATCCATCTTTCCTTAAAAATAAAAAATAAAAAAATGTTAGCTATGTCATTTGGAGAAGCTTCACATAACCGTCAACTCTCCTTTATCTTGGAAAACTGAAGACAAAGCTATATGATTTGTTTTAGTAATGTACTTAAACTGAGAGATTGCAGGTAAACAAACCACTGAATTTCACACACACACACAAAAAAACCTGGAATAATTAAGAAGATTTAGGTATTAGGATTTAGAAGCTATATTACCAATTATTTTCTTTCTTGACCTACTTGAAATCTCAGAAAATTTCTTACTCTAGATTGAAAAACACATTTCTTGAAACTGTGCCAACCAATCTGACTAAGTCAAATATCCTAGAGCCAATCTCACATGGTTATTCTGGAAATTGCAGTTACTTGATTCTCATTATGTTTTTTCCTACAAATGTATCAATATGCTTTTAGATCTTTAAGTGGAGTAGAGATTAAGCATTCCACCCTACAGTATACTTTCTGGGTTGATCAACCATAATGTTGAAATAGATCATCTACCCAACACTAAGATGTCTGTCTAGCATCTTTGCATTCATGGAGCATAGAGTTTACTCCATGAGTTTTTTTTTGTTTTTGTTTTTGTTTTTTTAATCTGTACAAACACAAAAAAATCCATTTTCAGAAAAATAAATTACTACGGGTAGAGGAAGAAGGAGTCCACTTTGTTTTTCTCAATGAATGTGAAATTCTGCTCACCTAAGACTTGAAAGGTAGTTATCTGGGGATGGGATTCTAACATCAGAGTCCACAAAGTTTATTGTAAATAGAGCTGCAGCCCCAGTGCCTTGTCAGCAGAGCCCCAACCCTCTAAGACTTTAAGTGGAGTCAGTAAAATGAGCAGATATAGTACTAAATTTTAAGTGGAGAGTCTGAAATCCCTCCCATTCCACCCTCTCCCCACAAAAACATATTTTTATATCTTCACCATAAATATTAAGTTATACTTAATCTATTTAAGGTATTTAGGATTGAGAAGTATCACTCCTTGGAGCATAAAAGCATGTTGTGCCCCATTTATTTAGTAGTAGGCACTGACTGTGCTCTGACAGAAATAAAGTTCATGGACTGAGAAAAAGAAGCCAGCATGTTGCTGATTAATTGTTATGGTCACAAAGCTTTATCACATCATGGATCCTGTCCCCCTCTCAGGGTGAGTAATCTCTGCAGTGGCAACATTGCCTCCACTGAGATGGAAACAAGTGCTCCCACACCTCCACCACCCATACCAAAGGACTGTGTGGTTCACACTGTCTATTTGAATTAATTAAATTTTCCTTAACTGACCATATAAACTTTTAGTTTCCATCAAGTCAATTTCCTTAGTGTATCCTTCATGCCATGCTTCTTCCTGCTCCCTTTAATTTTCATATTCTGACCCTTTCTTCTGGTCTACCTTCCTTTCCCACTTTATCTTTAATTATTCTAGGTTATGAAGATCCAGTTCAAGTTGATCCTTCTCCTTGAAAATGACCACCACTGCTCCAGCCCAGGGCCCCACTCAACTGTCCATTCACAGGAATCTTAAAGCACTTATTGAAACCATGATTATATAACTTACATCACTTTACTGTTTTGTTGTGTGTGTGCTAGTCATAACCCTTCCAAAAGATCATAAACTGCTCAACATCCAGGACCATATACCTCTTTTATTTATTCTCTACAGCAGGTTTATTCCCCACTGGCAGGAAGTATCTTAAGGAGCACAGACCCTGAAGTCAGCCATATCCAAGTCTGAGGCCAGGTCCTATGTCACCAACTATCAGTGTGACCTCTGGCAAGTTACTTCTAAGTCTCAGTTTCTTCATCTGTAAAAGCAAGACCAACAAAACTGTTGTGAAGATTTGATGATATAATATGTTTAAGGGGTTTAGCATGGTATCTTGAACACTGTATTCAATAATATTAGCTACTTTTCTTGATAGACTATTCATAGTTAGGATGAACTTAAAATGAAGTTACTTATATTTTATTTCCTATGGGAGCATATCCAATACTCATTTGGAAAATGTGCAAGCTTCCAGACCACTCCCAGAGCCTTATAGTAAAAGTAAGACTGCCAGGAAGAGATCTTCAGACACTTTTTCCTTTAACTCCTAGAATGGTGTAGCTCAGCAGTTCTCTAAGTGTTATCTGGGGAATCCCCAGATCCATGAGGCAAAACTCTTAATAATACTAAAATGTTGTTTGCCTTTTCACTGTCATTCTCTCAATAGAATTCAATGGAGTATTTCAAAGAGTACACGGCATATAGTATTGCAACAGACTGAATGCAAAAGCAGATATGAGAATCCAGGTATCTTTTATTAATCCAGATATTAAAGAGATTTGCAAAACTAAAACAGTGCCCCTCTTCTCAGTAAATTTATTTTTTGTTTTGGAAAAGTAGTTGTTTTCATAAAATATATTATTTATATTAACACACAATGGGATTATCATTATTATTTTTAATAATTAATAAATACATTTAAAAATTTTGGTTTTAATACCTAATATCGCAAATATCAATAGCTAAAACTTGCATAAACAAGAGTTCTTTAGAGTCTTCAACAATTTATAAGGAGTCATGAAACCAAACTATTTGAGAACTGCTGGTGCACCTGACTTTCCCCTGGTTTCAATGAACTTATACATATAATGAGAGTAGCAGAGTAAAACATGTACCATATATGAATTGTAGTAATATTTATTTCTCTATGGTTTTTCTAGTTTATTCCTTTTTTTTTTTCCATAATGGTCTTTTACTCTTATATTTCTTAGTCTCTTTATCTTCTAAAAAGTGACCATGATGAATATCATGAAGTAAATTTGAGTCATAATAAAGCACAAAGCAAATATAAAATTTCACATTGTCATGTGATTCTCCCATTGAAAATAGCTAGAAGTTATTTTGGTCTAATGCTTTGACTCTAGGCAGGACTGAATCAAGTATTTAATAAGAACAATAACAATAATGATATTATGACTAATACTTATTAAACACTTGTAAACATGCCAGGCATTGTCCTAAGTAATTTGAATTCTTTATTTCACTCAATCCTCACCTGTAGACCTATATATTAAGATACTTGACTAAAGGCATACAGCTAGAAATTAGCATAGCCTGCTTTAGAACTCATGTCTACACACAAAATCAAAGCTCTTTTTCTGTAAGTGGAATCACATAAAGTAGTTAAGAACGTTTCTGTAATCCTTATTTGTTTACTATGTGTTAAGAAGTGTTAATATTCAGGCTGGCTATTCCTTTAAAATACAGAATACTTGTTTTATATTTTATTTGATGTATAGTAACAGTATGGAATTGACTTGGCATATTATGATGACCTTTTTCAATGACTTTGCCTAGCAATAATACTGTCAGTTAATTTTGTGTATTAGTAATCAATTTGTTGCATAACAAAAACTTTATGGTTTAAACAACAATAAACATTTGCTATCTCAGTTTTTTGGGTCAGAAATTCAGAAATGGCTTGCTTGGAAATTCCAGAATGGTTCTAGTTCAGTGTCTCTGGTGAGGTTGCAAGGAAGATGTTGGCCAGGGCTACTTTCATCCAGCCTTGAGTGGCACTGAAGGATCCACTCCCAAGGTGTCTCACTCACATGGCTGGAGGCCTCAGTTTCCTGCTGAGTGTTGACAAGAGTTCCTTAATCCAAGAGCCCTACTGCATAGAGTTGCTTAAATATCCTCATAACATGGTCACTGGTTTCCCCCAGAGTGAATGACCCAAGAAAAAGCAATATTAAAGCTGCAAAGTCTTTGATGATCTACCTTCAGAAGTCACATACTGTCATTTCTGTAATATCCTTTTGGTTACACAGGTCAGCTGTATTCAGTGTGGGAATGGACTACTCCAGGGCATGACTACTAGGAGGTGGGAATCATTGGGGGCCATTTTGGAGATGGGCTACCACAATGGATTTTGATATTTTTAAACGTAAGTTTTGGCTAAACTTCAAATAATAATCCATTCTGACTTTTCAACTTGATTTCCTCTTGTCATTTTGTCCACTTCTTTCCTCTTCTATACACACACTTCTCTACCTTTCCACCCCATATCCTCTATTGAGTGTGTTTAAAAATAAAAAAAAATAGGAGAAGAGGATAGAAAGGAAAAAAGGTGGGTTTGGAGCCTTTCAGGTCCAGACTTAACTTCGAGCTTTCTACTTTACTTGTCTGTGAAACAGGGATATTTATACTTACCTTGCAGACTTATGGCATAATTAAATGATTGTCTGTTCTGTGATAAGGGCTCGAGAAATGTTAGTCCTGTATTCGTCAGTTCAAAAATCTATCATTTCTTGTATTTTTCCGTGGGAAAGTGCAAGGTTAAACTAATTAGTATTTGTATTTAACATAATGTATTTCAAAACTTTTTATTGACACCACTCCCATCCCCTTACCAAGACATTTAGAGTAGTAGCTCCAAGGAATTAGGTGCTATGTTGATTTTGAAATCATATTTTAAAAACATTAGCATATCCATGGCTTCTGTAATATAATTAGATGTGATCCTCAGTATTTTATTTTTATAATGTGAATGAAAAATACCATATTGGTACTTTTTGCCTTATTCTTGATAATTTTAATCTGTTTCCATGATATTACAATATGATTGTTTAACCCCATTTCTACTATTAAACCAAAGGGAAAAGAAGTTAGTACATTATTTTCCAATTAGAGGCCATTTCTAGTCAATACTAACACTGAATCAGATTGTACTGAAAATATTGGAAAACAGTACTTATCTATGTACATTAACTCATCTAAATAATAGATTTAATACTTTGTTTTTAAGATAGTCAATTGGTTATTATTAGAAAGGGTTCTGTGTGCAATGAGAAATGCAATATAAATAAGAAGTAGTAGTTCTTGAATTTAACATATGCATGAGCATGATTTGTACAATTTCGGTTCAATCTGCAATGCGAAATTGGTAACTGGACATGGCATAACCGAAGTTTGATGCAACATGGCTTTCTTATTCTATGTCCCAGATATTATGATTTTAATACTGAATCGTTTGCTGTTTTTCATTAACTAGACTTCTTTTCTTGATGACAAACTTGAGGAATAGTCTAGAGTTTTATAAATATCTGCCAATGTTATGTAAATTTTTGGTCACACATAAAGTAGTAATTTTCTTACTCCACTTGGATTGAATTTGCTTTTAAGTATATGAGTAACAAACATAAATATAAATCATAAATATTATTCAACACATGATTTAGCATTTCCCTTTTCCTGATGTTTCATTAGTGGCATTTTTCAAATCAAATTTAACTAATCCTTGGTTCAGTCTCTAAACAGGAAATCAGTTCACTGAGCAGAGATTTGGTTGACAAAAAACCTCCTCAATTAAAGGATGCTTTAAAATACTTTGCTCATAGAAAAAAAAAATGCAAGCCTTTGGATTTTTCTGACCTTAATGCTCTGATTTTTCAGTTTGGATTTAACTGTGAATGAAAAACTTTGAAAAGCCATATAACCCATCAATATTATATTTGCTGGAGCCTGAGTTTCATACAACATCAAAGTGTTTTTTATGGCTTTGATATTTTTTCCTCCTTTAATTATGTCAATCCTAGATATGTTGTGCTTAATACTCTTTTCCTGGCCTGCTATTATAAGCAGCTAATACCATAATGTAAAACATATCTCGAATGATCGGTTTGGTAGTGTGTGATCTAGAGCAAAAGAAGAACATATTTTCAAATGCCACATGTAAATTGACGATTATCTGTTCTGCACAGCTATATGTATATATGGTAAGCAGATATATGCATATCAAAACTTGTATGAAAATGTAGGATTAAAGAGCACTCCCTGACAATTAGAGCACAGCATGATAAAGAGAACTACATGACCCCTTATTATTGAAAATCAAAATCAAAATTGCTAATGTTGTGGTTTGGGGATAGGTAATAACTTCAAAGCTAATACCTTCTATCTGAGTATCAAAACAGGTGTCATTTTCAGTAGTGAAAAACCAACAATAAGCTTATTTTTAAATCCACTCCTGAAGCTCTCTCAGGTCATTCATCTTGGCCCTGCTAGGGAAGACCAAATTTAGCAGTGCTTGTATGAAGGCATGAATTGCCTCCCTTCTGATTATTGAGGTTAGAGCTCTATACTTTAAATCATGCAATTTGCAATTTCCTTGTTTCTAAATAAAACCATTAAGATACTTGTTGCTGAAAGAAAATCTGTTTTGGAATTATTATTCTCAGTGCTCAAATATCTTGCCAAATCATAAGCAGTCAGAAAAATATATTCATTTTTTTCTCAGCCATTAATGCAATGCATTACCCAAATGCTATCATATATTGTCAATTATTAAGGTTATCAAAAACTGAAACATTGAACCCCATAGATAAAGTCAAAATATATTCCACGGTTTCTATGAAGCTACATTCTCATAGGTCATTTGTAAGTTTTTATTTCTTTAAATATTCCTGATAATTTAGTCTCTTCAACTAGAAAACATCATTCATGAGTAGAGAGCTTTACTACTCTGTTGCTTCAGCTTGAGCTACAAACCCCAATCAGTCATCTTGGAAATGTCTACCACTGATCACAAAGACTGAGCAAGGAAATATGGATGGTTCAGTGTGGATTCATTACTCTCACTGGGAAAATGGCTTAAAGTACTACTGGGCAAAGCACAATAGAATCACTTTCATGTATCAGCTACAGAGTGGCATTATATTATCATTTTATATGCAAATACAAAAAAACCAAATTTTAAAAATAAGACAAAAATATGAAGATATAAGAGAAAAAATATATCTTCCCATTTTTGTCCTGGGACAGTGATGTTAAATCACTTCATGGTTGTGACAGATTGCTAGTGATCAGTAGTATCCATGTTCCCTTTTTCCTTTAAGACACGTGGCTAACCCATTCCAGCCTCCTTTGCAGTCAGTTCTGTACATTAGATTATAATCTAAAATGGTTACCATTTTTAAGCTTAACCTGAGTTAAGAAAATAACAAGGACCTAGATGAAGAGAGAACCAGAAGAAAGACAAGTAGAGCTACAAGAGGAAAAGTCTGGATCCCTGAATGACCACATGGATCACAATCCCTACTCCCCTTCCAGCCCACCCTCATACTAACCCACATTGAACTGTGAGTGAGAAATACATGTTTCTCACCAACACATCTGATTTTTGGAGTTGTTGGTTATAGAAGTTAGCTTACTCTGGTCAATCCAATACCTGATTTTGTATAGATAATACGAGTATTGAGTTTAGTCAGAACATATGGGTATTAGAGCTCCTAGATCCATGGATTCTGGATAAACTAAATAGTGGCTGTACCTTCAAAATAGTCACTATAAATAGATGAATCATACCATAGAACTGCTAGGGACCAATTTAATGGAATTGCACACCAAGTGTCAAGGCATCCATTTTCCTGTGTAATGGAAGATCCATTTTCAGATGTCCAAAATAGTAAAGCAAATCCTGTCTGAAAGGAGTGTTGCTTCCCCTAAATATGGCTGTGTTTTGTAGCACATATTCCACACAGACTGCAGTACTCAGGAAATGTTTATGAAAAAGAGTTGATCCCACAGGAAGCTGCCAATTGGCAGAACGCTCACAAATTCAAAACACTTCAGTAAGAGAGACAGAGAGCAGAAGCACCGCACAGCCAACAACCTGAAGCATATGGGAGGAGAGCAAGGTGTTTCTTAGAAATTAAAATTTACTACTTACACACTGAATTTTAAAGATGAGAAAAAGCAAAAATTATGATTTAACGGTAAATTAGTGCCCTGATATATGAAGCAAATATTCTTTCTCAGATTAGAACTCATAGGAAAACAGTAATGTTGAACACACAGAAGAAGGCCTAAATTATATGCTCTGTAGGAGAGAAGAAACCATCTTCTTACCTGGTAAATCTCTCTGTGGGAAACAAAGGCATTTTTCATTCTTCCAAAGACATTTGAACTATTTCTAAAATTTGTGTTGTCTCAAGAGGGCCAAATCCTTCCCCTAGCCACTTGGATTAAAGTGACTACTTTCTACTTCCTTAGAAAGGAGGAAAAGGAAACTGGTAACAGAACCCTAGTGGATTCCTTACAATAGTTGTACACAATGAGGTAGAAAATATTCTTATTAATAAATGTAGCTTCAGTTATTTTCAGTAAATTGTTTTTTGTTTGTTTTTTAAAGATTTATTTATTTATTTCTCCCTCCTCCCAAGTTGTTTTTGCACTTGCTGTCTGCTCTCTGTGTCCATTCGCTGTGTGTTCTACTGTGTCTGCTTGTCTTCTCTTTAGGCAGCCCTGGGAACCAATCCTGGAAACTTCCAGAATGAGAGAGAGGTGCTCAATCCCTTGCACCACCTCAGCTCCCTGGTCTGCTGCGTCTCTTATTGTCTCTCCTCTGTGTCTCTTTTTGTTGCGTCATCTTGCTGCACTAGCTCTCCACTTGGGCCAGCACTCCGCGCAGGCCAACTCGCCTTCATCAGGAAGCCCCAGGAATCAAACCCTGGACTTCCCATGTGGTAGAGAGGAGCCCAATCGCTTAAGCCACATCTGCTTCCCTCAGTAAATTGTTTTGATGTTCACATTATTTCCTTGAATTCAAGACTCTTCCCCAATTCTAGTATTGGAGTTCACATTTGATACTCTGCAATGCTTACAGAATTTGATTCTTCCAAGGCTTATTTCTGCCAGTGTTCATAGTAGTCATCATACAGCCCCTCACACAGGTCTTATCAATGAGCATATCTAATCCCACTTATCGTCCACTGCCTATTTCCTCAGTACTGCAGTATATCAAGCACATGTTCAACAAAACATCAGCAAAATATAAAAAGGACACCTGCAAAGAGAGTTGGGAACCTTTCCTGACCAGTTAATAAATAAATTTTTAAAGTCATTTCTATTATTAACCCCCAGAACTTTCATAGCTCCCTCAGAGACCTAAGATGAGTACTGCAGCAGTCATCCATGAAACATATAAATTCCAATTAAAATAGCATCATCTATGTCTCTTTTTTTTTTCATTGCCTTCTTTCTTGCAAGCTAGTGGCTATAAGGAGAAAGAAGATGTTCAGCAAAGGTCTTTGGAATTCATCTGCTAGGCCATATGACAAATTTCCAACCCAGTGGTTTTGCTCAACCTGTGTATGAGATTCCTTAGTTGGAATAAGAACGAGCAACTTGAGTTCAACACAGGTGCTTTGCACAGCCTCTATTATTCTCAATCTGCCCATTTTACTGTGTACAATTCAGAGAGAGAATTACCTTTTAATAACTTGTTCTGTAAATGTCAAAGAAAGGCATGGACCTTTCTTCATTGGATATGCCCAGAGAACTGTGACCTGTCATTCAATATCCATTATGAGACCTAAAGTTGCCAAAGGCTTATCTCAAAGAATGAAGAAAAGAAATGAAATGGGGGAAAAACAAAAAAAGAAACAAACAAAACAAGAAGTGTGATCACTCAGCCTCTTTCAGCACATATCTTTCTAAGTAGAGACTGTATGTACTTGAGTGACCAACAAATCTATTTATAAAGACCTAAAATCTAATAAACCAATCCATTTTATTTTTTGTTTGGTTTAATTTTGTTGTTGTCAATACAATGACAATAGCTTATATCACTGAAATTTTTCCACTTGAGAAAATTCTTTTGGCTGCATTAACTAATCATTTATAATACTGGGTTGATACAAACAAAACTGGTTGATTGAATCCTCTTCAGAGCATTTTCCCCTGTAAGAGTAATCAACAAGGACACAAATGCGTACAGTGGCTTCCATAGCTTTTCATTGGTTGATAGCCAGTCTAGGATGCAGCCTGCATAAATATTGCAGGTTCTCCTCACCTCCCTAATGAATCCACTGGGTTTGGCAGTTTTCTCCTCTTTGCAATTGCTTTGGATAAAATGCATACCTGATGTATAGCCAGAATATAACCCTAATACATTTTAACATTAAAAATCCTTTCCCCATATATTGTTAAAAAATGCTCAGTACTTTATATTCATATGTGATTAGCATACCGGAAGTTTTCTGTTCATATTATTATGAAGCAAATATTAACAATGTTTCAATTATTCTTTTTAAAATTCCTTTACATAAAGAATGAAGCACTATAAATCATAGAAAAAAAGAAACTCCATTCTCTGGTTTGACCTCTAAGATTAGAGCATTACAATTTCTGAAACCAAATTCCCAAAATGATCCACTCCATGAGATTTAGGACCTCTAGACCTTGTTCATAAGTCAATAAAAGAAAAAAAAAACAAGTCTGTCATTGTGTAAGATAGTCTGCTTTTTATTGTTGTATATACCTAAACTTCAGTGTTGTCTCAATTTGTTCCTGGGTCCTGGCTATATGTCCAACTATCATAAGGTAAGCCTTCATTTCCAGTAATTTCAGAATTGTAAATTGGAGTCTTATTCCCAGAAAATTTATTTCATTCCATAAATGACCAAAAGTGATCATTAAAGGAAATGAAATACAAATATATGATGTTAATAATTCTCAAAAAACAAGATTTAAATATTCATTTAGTGTGATTTTTCTGCATGAACCAGACTAGTTAAGGCTTCTTAAAATAAGATCACAGTAAAAATCTAGACTAAAGAAAGCATTTTCTTACCTGTGGCAAACAAAGGCATTTTTCATTTTTCCAAGGACAATTGAACTACTTCCAAAATTTGTATTATCTGTCTCAAAAATTTCCATTGACAATTTTATGGCCACAGAAGTGTTTGAATGGTAAATTATGGAGAGAAGGGCAGTTTCCATGGTAATTCCTCTTCCTTAAGTGTCTCTTCCATTTCAATAAAAGCTTCATTGCTGAGCTCCTGGGAATGAATGGAATTCTTAGAATACAGCTACCAATAGATTCAGCTGAGCCGTCACCCCAGGATTAGCTACGTAGAGTTACCAGTGAAATTAGCGGTGTATGGGAGTCCTCAATGGTCCCAGTTCTTAGCCGGTTGTAAGTTCAAGTTTTGGTTATTGCTAAGGAGACCTACTTAGGATAAGAAAGGTTATAAATGTTTAAGTCACAAGGCATACACTAGAAGTCACCCATATTTCAGAATAATTTATTAATATATACTTGTTGTTTTTGTTTTAAGTACCATCTAAGTCATCTTATAAGACACAGTTGTTATAATAAATTCACCTTTTAAAAAAATCCTTAATTTAGAATTGCAAGAGAAGATAAAGCACATCTAGTCCAAACTCCTGAATAAAGCAGGAGTCACCTAGCGATATTCATTGGATATAAGCATATATCCTTAAAGGAGGAAATATGTTTTATAACCCATCACCCACTAAAAAAGTTAATTATTTATAAATTTTAACTTTATGGATTAAGTCTACTGACACAACATTAATCATAATGTTTACTTTTGTTTTGAGACATTCAGTTCATGATATTCAAATATGATATGAATAAAATAGTTATTGTTTCCTTTTTGACTAGTGAATAGCTGTTGCATTTTTATTAAATGAGTTTTTTCTAAATCTATTGAGATGATCACATTTTTCTCCTTTGTCTTATCATTATGGTAAATTATATTAATAGATTTCTAAGTATTGAACCACCCATCAGTCAAAATAGCCAAGATTATGCTGTAGCAACAAGTATCTTTCTAATCTCCAAGATTTCTCAAACTTGGCCTTATTGACATTTTGGGTCATTTAATTCTTTGTTGTGGGGGCTGTCCTGTGCGTTGTAGGACATTTTGCAGCATCCCTGGTCTCTATTTACTAAATGATAGCAGCACACCCCTCTCACAGTTATGACAACCAAAAATGTCTCCAGAAATTGCTGAATGTTCCTTGGAGTACAAAATTGCCCCCAGTTGGGAATCCTATATTAAAACAATGAAATTTTATTTTCATTCACAGTGTATGACCATCAAAAATCAGTTGGAGGCTCTGTTCTATACTCCTTTCTCTGGGAAGCAAGCTCATAGGGCTGCCACCATCTGGAGCTTTGCTGGACACAGTGGCAAAGGAAAAAAAGAAAGAGTATGCAAATTGTACGTCAGCTCTTAAAATTTCTGTCTTGAAGTGACACATGCCACTTCCACTCTCATGAATTTGGCCAAAGAAAATCATATGGATATGCCTAAATTTAAAGGGATCTGGAAAATGTACCATGTGCCTAAAAGACAGAGAACCAGTTATGTTGGTGATCTGACATATTCACATTGCAATATTATTTTAGAATTTGTTTTGAAGTATAAATTAATTCCATCTCAGGCATATTTCACAGTAACAATGTAAACAGCACAGTGCATATCTAAAATACTCTCAATTAGTCTATTTTGTTGTTCACACCTCCAGAGCTACAAGGTGGTTGTATTGGATTAATATGTATTTTTTATTGCTCTTTTACTCTATATCAATTACTTTTTTCAATTTACAGTAAAATATCAATAATTGTCATTTCAGTTATTTAAATAATGTATGTGAGAAATGTAAAAAACAAATGGGGAAAAAAAAACTTCAGGAGGAAATCTAAATCTATATGAGTAGAATGACCCCATGCTTGATTATGGAGAGTTCAAATTGATGAGTTGGGACTTTAGATTTTAATCATCCTCTCACATTTGTTTCCAGCCTGGGGCTACTTATTTCTTTTGTCTGCACCTTTGATGATGCACTATAGTAAAGCTCACCCACTATTTTAAGTGCAGTCTTAGTTAATAATATTAGATGTTCATTGGAAGAGGTAAAAAAATTAAATATGGAAAATGTAATTGCATTTTTCATAGTATTTTAAGGCTAGAAACTAGAAATGTGGGGTGGGCAACTAACATTTCCTAAGTTATTATTTTTTAAAGAAGTTATGTGCCTTCCTCAGGGTCTTCATTTCCTAAGGCTGCTGTAACAAATTACCACCAACAGAGTGTTAAAACAACAGAAATTTATTCTCTCACAGTTCTGGAGGCAAAAGGTCCAAAATCAAGGTGTTGGTAGGGCCATGTACCTTCTAAGGTTTAGGGAATAATCTGTTCTGTGCCTGTCTCCTGGCTTTTGATGGTGTTCAGCAATCCTTGGCATTCCTTGACTTGTAGACACATCAGTCCAATCTCTGTGTGGTAGGTTGAAATATGTACCACAATTTAAACATGTTCTTAATGTTAATCCAATCCCTATGGGTATGAATCCATTGTAAATAGGACCTCTCAAAGATAATTTTTGTTAAGGTGTGATCCAACTGAATGAAAATGGGCCTTAATCTGGACTACAGTTATCCTTTATAAGCAGAAGAAATTCAGATAGTGAAGGAAAAGCCACGGGGTGGAGTAAGAAGCCAGAAGCCAATGGAATCCCGAAAAGACAGGAGACAATAACACCATGTGACTAGAAAGCCAAGGAACCCAAGGATTGTTGGCCAGCCAGAATGCTATTGACCCCAGGAGGAAGCAAGCTATTTTAATTTTCCAGCTTCTAAATCAAATACCGTAAAATAGATTGACCTAAAACTGGGAATGTATTGACTTACAGTTTCAGAGGCAAGAAGGTTGCTTCCTCCCAAGGTTGGTATTGCTGGGGATTCCTGGATTTTCTGTCACATGGCAATGACTTCTCCTTTCTCCTCCAGGTTCTATTGATTTCTATCTTCTTTTCACCCATGTGACTTTCTCTTCCATGTCCAATTTTCATTTCTTATAAGGACTTCAGTCATATTGGGTTAAGGTCCACCCTCATTCAGTTTGGACACACCTTAACTGATAACATCCTCAGAGTCCTATTTATAAATGGGTTTATACCCACCGGATCAGGGGTTGGGACCTGAACATGTCTGTTATGGGGAAGATGATTCACTCCTCAACACAAGTCTTTTAGCCACTACCTTGATTTGGACTTTCAGCCATTGAAACCACAAGCTAATAAATTTGCATTGTTTAAGCAACCAATTGTATGGTATTTGTCAGGGCAGTCTGGAAAACTAAGACACACTTCACCTGATGTTCTCTTTTCTCTGTGTCTGCATCTCTGTGTCTAAACTTCCTTATTTTTATAATGATATATGACTATATCGCATTAGGGCCCAATCTTAACTAATACATCTGCAAAGATACTATTTCTAAATAAGGTCACATTCACAGATACCCAGATTTAGGACTTGAACATGTCTTTTTGTGAGACACAAACCCACAACATTCAGTTATAGTCTATGGAACCCAAAGGATATAATGCTAATACAATTTCTAAGAAGTAAATCATTCAGTGTTACACAACCAGCAAGGGATAAAGTCTAGATCCAAATTTTGCCTAATCAAGTTCAACTCCCCTCTATTTCTTGTTTTATTTTATTTTATTTTATTTTTAAAGAAGCTTTAGATTACATAAATGATACATTGAAAATATAGGAGGATTCCCATATACCCCATCCTCTCTTCCTCCCACACTTTTCCCCATTTATGATAAATCTAGGTTTATTCCTAGTAACTAGCTTTACCCTAGATGGTTTGGGATTAACATTTTTAAAACAGTGCTATTATTAAAATATTTTTTCATTTTGTGAGTTAATATATGTTCACTGTGGAAAATTTAGAAAATACAGAACTATACATAATGGGAAAGAGTTTAGCAGAAATCTGTCCATGAAGAGATAGCCATTGTGAATATTTGGGGGTATAGCTACTATGCATATTTTCAAGAAGAAAATAAGGATAATTTCCCATCTTTTAAAGCATAATTTTAATGATGACATAATTTTCCACTTTAGGGATACATCATAAGTAATTTTACACATCTCCCGCTCTTTTGGACATCAAGATTAGTCTCTAGAGATTGGGTATTAAAATTAATGCTGTAGTAACTGCCATATGATCAAGCAATCCCTCTACTAGGAATATATCCAGAAGAACTGAAAGCAGTGACATGAACAGACATTTCCACACCAATGTTCATGGCAGCGTTATTCACAATTGCCAAAGGATGGAAACAACTCAAGTGTCCATCAACCGATGAATGGATAAACAAAATGTGGTATATACATATGATGAAATACTATGCTGCTGTAAGAAGAAATTAAATTGGGATACATATGATAACTGGATGAAACTTGAACTCATTGTGCTGAGTGAAATAAGCCAGACACAAAAGGACAAATATTGTATGGTCTCACCAATATGAACTAAATACAAGGAATAAACACATAGAGTTAAAGCCTAGAGTATAGGTTACTAGAAGATAGGATGAAGACTGAGAAGGGGTAATGATGCTTAATGTATGTAGAATTTTTATTTAGCTTGACTGTAAAAGTATGGAAATGGATAGAGTTGATGGTAACACATTAACTGATTTATAAATCAGCTGATTTATAAATGAGATTATGGTTGAAAGGGGTAGTCTAGAGATATAAATGTCAATTGAAAGAAAGCTAGAGCATAATCTAGGGACTGAATAACATAATGAAACTGCTGAGGATTGTGGTTATTAGTATAAATACAAGAATGTTCTTCTCTGTACTAGAACAAATGTACATCACTATTACAAGGTGGTAAGAATATGGTGATGCATGGGGAAAATACAATTAATGTAAGTTTGGGCTATAGTTAACAGCAATATTGCATTGATGCAATATTCTTGCATCAGTGTAAAAGAAGGTACTATATCAACACTAAGGATTAATAATAGGGGTATATAGGATTTTTTCTTTTGGACTAGGGAAAACGTTCAAAAATTTACTGAGTGGGGACAGCACAACTCTGTGATGAAAGTAAGAACCACTGAGTGTACACTTTGGATAGATTGTATAAGGCATGAGACTGTATAACACTGGAATCATGTGGTGGAAGATGGACCATAGTTAACAGTATAAATATGAGACTGTTCTCTCATGAACTATAACAAATGTACAATACTAATACATGGTTTTAATAATAGGGGGGGTGATGGTTAAACTAATGTGTCAACTCAGGCAGGTAATTGTGCCCAGTTGTTTGGTCAAGCAAGCACTGGGCTAATTGTAATAGACATTTATGGACTTTAGTTACCAGTGAGTTTACTGCATAGATGGCTGATTATATCTACATCAGCCAGGAAGATTGCCGTCAGCAATGAGTAAAGCTTTATCCAATCAGTTGAATGCCTTATAAGGGGAAGTGATTTCAGCATTCAGAGAGAATTTCCCAGCTCGTCTTTGGACAGCCATCATCTCCTGGAAACTCATCAAGGACCTTCATTGGATTTTATCAGAGCCCCTGGTTTGCAGCCTTCCTGCGGAACCTGGATTTGTGCACCCCCACGGTCACGTGAGAGACTTATAAAATCTCATACTATTGACAGAATATCTCCTGTTGATTCTGTTTGCCTAGAAAACCCTGACTAAAACAGGGGACATGTGAAAATTATATTAAATGTATGCTCTAGACCATTGTTTGTGGTAATGGTCTGATGATGTTCTTTCATAACCTGTAACAAATGTTCCACAAAAATGTAAGGTGTTGGTGGAGGGGTGTTCTATGCATAATTGTTTAGTAAGTTCACAGCTTCTCTAATTAAAAATGTATATTAAAAGTGCTGTAGTGTGATATCCTTCTATAAACATTTTATGCCCAACTCTGATTGTTTTCTTAGTGATACATTTCCACAATAGAAGATATATAATCTTAAGCTTCTCATACACCATCCCAATGTATCTTACTTCAAAGGTTTACTAAAGTATACTCTTAGCAATAGTGCCAGTTTCTCAGCACCTTCTCCAATAAAGAGAAGAGTAATTTGTACTTTAAAAAAAAATCTTTACCAATTTAAAAGTAGAAAATGTTATCTTGTTTTTATTTTTATCTCTTGAATTGTTATAAAGTTTAAACATTCTTTGTATATATTTTTTGGCCACAGATTTGCCTGTTCCTATTCGTTGCCCGTTTTCTACTGTGGAGAACTTCTCTCCAGAGACCTTTACCATAGCATTCTATTCAGGCCTGTTGTTTTCTCCCAGCACATGATTTTGCCTTACAATATAGCAGTTAAATAATATTTACAGTCACAGCTGTGTTTTTCTGAGTTTATCTCATTTCATCTCCTAGTTGTATAGACTGCTAGAGAATAATGTTTAGTGTCAGACAGCTCGGGTTTAAACCCAAGCTCAAATACTGTGCTAGATGTGTGACATGGGCAGGTCACTTTATTCCCCAAGGCTCAAGTTCTTTTTCTGTGGAATGTGAATAATAATTTTTAACACATGGCATTTATGTACCCAGTACCTGGCACATAATAAGCACTCAGAGCAAACTTTATTATTGTTGCTGCTATTAATTATGACACTGAGCTCTAGGAAGGTAAAGTAATTTGTTAATTAATTTTCATTGGGTATCTTCTTTTACTTTTGTGAATGTTTTGTGCTTTTTAAAACTATGTTTTTTAAAGATAGTGCCCTCCCTCAAAGGAGGGAGTCTAATAAAATATGCCAAGGGAGCAGGTATTTTTAAAGGAATGAGGCCCCATGCCATGCATATATGTCCAAGTAAGGCAGCCACTCTTCTGCCTGTATGTATGACATCTCTTGCATGTAGGTGTGATACCTTATGGCCTAACAAAGAATCTCTGATTTCTAAAGGAGACTCTGAGGCACGTGTAGAAATATCAGTTTGACAAATGTAGAGACCCCCAAAACAAACAAATAATTAAACTATACCCAGGGTGACAAGAATTAAGCTTGCCAGAGTCAGAAAATAGACTAGATTATTTTATTGCATAAGTGACATTATTTCATGTAAAAATCTATAACATTGCCCTAAGTTACCTATCTATCTAGATAAGTAGATACAGATATAGATAGATATAGATATAGATATAGATATAGATATAGATATAGATATAGATATAGATATAGATATAGATATAGATATAGATATAGATATAGATATAGATATAGACATAGGTAAAATCTTAAGTACATCTCCATGTTTGCAATTTGTAAACATGCTGGGTGTCCAACTCTGCCTCTCAAATGGGATCTACTTAGAACAATTATTCATTTTATTTAAAAATGGGTCCTGCATATGACTGCTACACCCATTTTTTTATTTTTTTGAAGAATCACAGATGGATTTTACATACTAACCAGAAAGTCTAGAAAGAGTCACTGCTTAATCCTAGTAGAATATGCAAATTCTTGAAGGGTAATGAAGTCATGATGGCAGTCAGTATCATTCATCATCTGTGGATTTTAAATCCTTGCTGAGAAAGCATGTACCAGTAAGAGGAAATTATTGGCTATTTAGATAATTGAAGTCAGATTTAATGGATTCTGCTATTAACCAAAATTGAAAGATTTAAGTTGTTTCTTAAGATGAACAAAAAATAAATCAAATATGTTTGTGAGACTTAGGTAGCTCAAATTAATGTTCCTCATAACCATTTTATCTTAATTATATTCTATATACATATTGTCTCTTTCATTTTTTTCTTCTCTGTTATTCATTCATTTCATTCATTTCAATTCAATAAACATTTATTGTACAAGGAACTGAACTAACTCCTAGGGATAGAATGGTTTAAAAACAAAAAAAGGGGATCTTTGTTCTCCAGCAGCTTACAATATAGCAAAGGTATTAAAATAAATGGAAGAACACAAATGACTAAAATATATTTAAACGAATTGACGTTAATGCTAGGAAAAAACTAACAAAGGGCAGAGATGGAGGGTCAACAGGGGAACCTATGTTTAGTAGGGTTTCTGTAGGAACTGAGGGGAGGCCAGTGGGAGCTGAACAGTGAGCCCAGTGGGAAACAGAGCCTTGCATGTGGCCACCGAGACAAACTACACATCACTCAGCCTTGAAGGGCTATGGTAAGGGGAGTGACACCATATAAGAATACTGCAAAGGGCACTACAACCATATTTTGTATAGTAAGAGGACACAGAGCCTAAGTGGAGTTACTTGAGGGATAGGTTCCATTAGGGAAAAGGGACTCCCAAATTAAAAGTGGAAAGTGTAGCACTGTCCTGGCTTAGTTCTGAATTATGGAAATCTGAACCAGATTGTACTTCTCTGAGTCATAGTCACTAAACTGAATTAGACCCATTGCTTTTTTGGATGAGCAAAGATAGGTACCCGTAAAGCAATGAAGAAATGAAGAGATTAGGGGAGTGCAGAGGAAGGACAGTTAAGTGCAAAATGAAAGGAACTTGTGATATTATATGCAGCTGGAGAGCCCTAGAGTTAAAATGGAGATATGAAGGATGAAAAGACCAAATAAAAAGGAAATGATGGATGGAGTAAACTGAAAGCTATAAGAAACATGAAAGTACATTTTGATTCATCTCATATCAAAAAGATAAAAAGCTGGGAATCTGGAATAAGTATAGTTATAGGAATATATCACTTCTAAACAATTCACAGAGGTGAAATTCTTCTTCAGTAGAAAAAAAAATGATTATGTCTCATGTTTTTTTTTCATTAATATTTTGTTTCAAAATTGGGGAAGGGAAAGAAATATGCAGGCCCCCTTTTTATTTAAAGCACTGTGATTTGGTTCCATGAAAAATTAGTACAGTTGATTTTACCCAGAACCACTCTGAAGTTGACCAATGCAGTGTACAAGCTTTTTGACGGTGCAGCAAGGAACATTCTGTGTTTTGGCATCCCATGCAGGACAGCTTGACTTCTGTATACTTGAGTTAAAAGAAGATAAAGAAGCTGCGAATAAAGTAAATAGTAGCTAACTGACTTGGTTGAAATTATTTTTGAGGAACTATAAAACAAGACTGAGTGAAACTTGGGGATATTTTCAGTTTTTTTGTTTGTTTGTTTGTTTTTACTTTTAAAGCTTTTTATTATAGAAAATTTCAAACATATGCAAAATAAAAAGAATGTATTTTGTAACCATTACCCATATATATCAAGCATCAACATTCTGCCATTCTTTTATCACCTATACCTCCAGCCTCTTCCCATCTCATCTTGATGATGATTATTTTTATAATGTAAGAGTTTAAAATATGCTTTATTTTTGCTTACACAAAGGTAATTCTTAATAATAGAATATTATCTAACATTAGTTTATTTATGACTAATGAAAACTTGGGTTTTGTCATAATCAGAGTAAAACAGGAAAGAGTATTTTGTCTTGGTTGTGTTTCATCTTGATTAAACCTGAAAATTAAATGGTTTCTCCTTAGAAAGAATACTGGAATGGGGAGTTCTGAAGACAAAGGCTCTAGCTCTGTACTCTTCCACTAACTATCCCTACCAACTTACCTGCCCTGTGACTCAGTTTTCTCATTTGTAACCCAGAATGACTCCCCAAAGCAAGATCTTACTCTTAGGTTGCTTTACCAAAAAAAAAAAAAAAAGGTCTCCATATTCCTCATACACCATCCAAAATCCAACCTACTTCTTAAGGCACAGTTCAAGGTTTCCATCCTTTGGTTAGATCCAGTTCAATTCAGCCAATACTTACTGAGGGTTGACACTGCCAGGCACTGTTCTTGGCACTGAGGATACAGAAATGAGCAAAAATCAACCCAAATCCCTGCCTCACTAAGATTATAATCTGGTGACTCAGCACACAATACAAAATATAAATAATTAAAGCATGTAATAGTAAGCAGTATATTAATAATGGTAAGTGCTAAGGAAAAACATAAAGCAGGACAAAGGGATATGAAGTGTTATGTGTTCTGGGAGATGAGGGAAGGGGAGGTGAGGAATGTGAGTCAAGACGGGATTAAAGTAAGTGGGGCGATCAGAAAAGAAGGAAGGTGACAGCCATAGCTTCTAAGAAGAGGGATCAAATGCAAAGGCTCCATGCAAAGGTTGCCTGGTGTTTCAGAGGAGCTATGTGGAAGCTTGTGTGAAAAGTATTAGTTCCAAGGGGTAAGGGGTGAGGAGTGACCAGCCACTTGTGAAAGGGCTCATAAATCATATTATGACTTTGACATTTACTCTAAGTGAAAAGGGAACCCTTTGGGGTTAACGATACTGATAGGATCTGATTTATGTTCTAAGGAGAGCACCGTCTGACTGAGAAGCAAGGGCAGAAGCAACAAAACCAGTTAGGAGGTATATTAGTCAGCCAAAGGGGTGCTAATGTGAAATGCCAAAAATGGGTTGGTCTTTATAAAGGGTATTTATTTGGGGTAGAAGTCCACAGATACCAGGACATAAAGCGTTAAATTTATTCTCAGCAAAGTTCATTGCCACGCGTTGGAGCAAGACAGCTGCCGACATTTGCCAGGGTTCAGGCTTCTTGTGTTCCTCTCTTCCCGGGGCTGCGTTCCTCTCCGGGCTTAGCTCTTCTGGTTTGTCCACAAGGTCAGCTGTAGACTATCAGGCCAATGGCTCACTTCTCTTCTTCTGGGCCTTTTCTCCAACATCAGAACTGCTTCTCAAAAACTGCTTCAACTCTGTTCTTTGCCTTGCCTTTTATATTCGATTTCCCACCCACCAAGGGGTGGGGTTCAACGCCCTACTGATGTGGCCCAGTCAACGTCCTAATCATAACTTAATCATGCCCAGATTAACAGATCAGTTTACAAGCATGATCCAATTATGTTTTTGGAATTCATAATACATCAAACTGCCCAACTGCAACACTCCACCCTCTGAATTCCAAAAATACATTACAATATTCAAAAAACTTTAAATCAGTAACAATTCAAGTACAAAACCATATCATAATCAGTTTAAAGAAATACAGTTTGTCTTAGGGCAAAGTCTTGCCTGCTATAGACCTCTGAAACTTACAAAACCATTGAACTGCTTCCAATACACAAATGGAAAGACAAAGGATAAACATTTTCAATATCATGAGGAGAAATTGGGATGTTAAACATGAGTCATGGATCCTCTACAGTTCAGTAAAACTGCAGGGCATTCTGCATTCGATTTCAAAGTCTGAGAGTCATTCTTAAGATGGTTTATTCTCCTTGGGGCCACATGGGAACCCACCCTTTTCACAGGCTTGCCCAACGGCCATTTTCTTGGTTCCACCCTCATCAAGCATCTGGGTGTCGACCAAGCTCCAGACCTCACCCTCCAAGAGTGTTGGGGTGATTGCCACACCTTACCCAATCTTTGGGTTAGAGTCTTAGCCCCCCTAGTACAGTGAGGTGAAGACAACATTCCCCCTAACCTTTGGCATACAGGTTCAACCCTTTCAGAGCAACGAGTTGACCACCTGAGCTTCCCTAACCTTTGACATACAGGTTCAACCCTCTCAGAGCAATGGGTTGACCACCTGGCCTTCTCTAATCCATGGGGGACAGGTTCAGACCTATGGGGTGTTGACCTTAATCACCCTAATCTTTGAAGAATGTGCTGCACACCCCCTGCACCCTGGCATGGCAAAACTCTCCCAGAACATCAGGTGGGGACATCCACCCTCTTCAAATGCTGGGGAAAACTCACCCTCTCTGTACATATGGGTGGGCTCCTCTCTTGGCCCAAGGAGATGTCTTAATCCCAGATCTCTGCTTCCACGGTTTTCTTCTTAAAGCTGTTTCTCCTTCAATCTCTCCTTTCCATGTCCTCATTTGTCCAAGCTGACAGTGGTTTTGTTCATACAGCTCTCTCAAAAACTTTGTTGGTTTAGCATACAGGAAGCAGGGGTCCAGGCCATCAGACAGTAAGACTTTCCACAAGTCTTTCCGAGATAACTGCATCTTCGATTCTGATTTACAAGTCTTCAAATAAGGCATTTTCATCTAGGAATTTGATTTCCAGAAACTCAGAAGTTCCAGAATCACTTACTGTTTTCTTTGTGCCCAAAAGTTCAGTCCTTAATGTATTTCGCTCATCTAATATTTTGCTATAAGCTGCAAGGAGAAGCCAAGCCACATTTTCCGAGTTTACCTTGGAAAGTTCTTCAGCTAAATGCTCCGGTTCGCCATTTTCAAATTCTGTCTTCCATATAACACCAGGAGTTAATCTTTTTTTTTTTTTT
>JAQZBX010026317.1:0-29014 GCA_029593785.1 Cabassous unicinctus
CTTATAGGAATACAACATTATCTAGTCCCCAGCAAGGCATCTAATGGAAAATTAGCAGGCATGCAAAGAGGCAGGAAAATATGACTTATAATAAATAGAAAAACCAACTAAATCTGACCCAGAACTGACACAGATGTTAGAATTGATAAAGACATTATATTTTGCTATAGCAGTATTTCATATTTTCAAAAGCTTAGAGGTAAAATTGAACATGTTAAGGAGAGACATGGAAGACATAAAAATATGCAAATCCTTCTATAGATTAAAACTACAACATAAGGGATAAAAAATACACTAGAAGGTATAAATAGCAGATTAGACATTGTTGAGGAAAAGATTAGCGTGTGTGAAGACATAGCAATACAAACTATTCAAAATAAAACAGAGAGGGAAAAAAGGACTTTAGAAAATGAATGCATCAGAGCTTTGGGACAGCTTTAAGTGGCCTGTTAATAAGCATATCTTTGGAGTCCTTAACAGGAGGAGCAGGAAAATATTTTAAGAAATATTGTCCAAAATTCTTCAAATGTGAGGAAAATTGTAAATCCATGGTTCTAAGAAGCTCAGCCAACCCTATGCACACACACACACACACATACACACACACACACACACACAAGGAGAAAACTACACCATGGCATATCATAATCAAATTGCTCAAAACCACTAACAAGGAGAAAATCTTAAAAGCAGTCAGAGAAGAAAGATAAGGAATATAACAAATTTGTCATTGGAAACAATGCAAGTAAGAGGACAGTGGAATAATATCTTTAACATTCTAAGAAACAAAACAAAACCTGTCAACCTAGAATTCTCTAGCCAGTAAAAATATCTTACAAAAACAAAAGCAAAACACACACTTTCATACATAACAAATGCTGAAAGAATTCATCACCAGTAAACCTTTTACTGTGAGAATGATTAAAGGAAGTCCTTCAGACAGAAGGAAAATGATTCCAGAAGCAAATATGGATCTTCACAAAGGAATGAAGAACACTGGAAATGGTTGATGTATACGATTATTTTCCTATTATTTAAATATTTTAAAAGAAAATTGACTGCTTAAACAAAAGTAAAAACAATGTAGTGTGAGGTTTATAACATATATAGTAGTAAAATATATCATGACAATAACACAAAGGCCAGAAAGACAGACAGTACATTATTTTAAGGTTCCTATATTATATATGAAATGGTATAGTATAACTTGAACATTGAGTGATAAGGTAGAGATGCATACTAGAAACCCTAAAGCAGCTACTAAATAACAAAGCAAAGAGTTAGAGCTAAGAAACCAACAAAAGAATCATAAAAATACTCAATCAAAAATTAACATATTTTAAAAGACAACAGCGTTTTTATGACCCCACATGAAGGCAAAGTGTTTTGTATGCTGTGCAGTAGTAATATTTTCACCAATTGTAACTATTATAATTCATACTGTTTCCCTCTGGTGTCTTAGTCCGAGGTATATAGCTCATGGAATGCAATAATAAATATTTTGTTTAGACCAGGAATCCTTTACCATTTTTCAACAAATGTGATCCATATTCATTGTGGTAATAATGCTTTATGTGGATGCATTGTTGAAACATCTTGCCTTTCTCTGCCATACAAGAACAAATTTCAGAATACGAGGGAGTCAGAGTGACATTAACCTGGTATCTTCTTTAAATTATATTAAAAGGAATTTATTCACATATGCCAGTTATCTCTTACTAATGATGAATTACTTGTAATACATCTCAGAACTTATCTAGATAGTTAGAAACAGCTGACTCGACCACTATTTCCCAACTACAAATTTAACTCCAGCAGAAAAGTCTTGCCTCTTTATGTTTATTTCTCTTCTTAATCCCATCCTCGGTAACTTGGTTGCTTCATTCCTTATCCCTCTTATGCCTGTTGTTAAAAAAAAAACCAAAAACGCCAAAGTTTGCATAATTCAAATTAGGAACCACTGCCTTAGATACTGTTTTTCAAATACTAATTTTCTTAACTGTCTTTTTGATGGGAACTGGATGGCAGCCAATATAAGACGGAGTTACTAATGAGTCTAAAAGTACAGGCATTTAGTATTCTTGATTGAGAAAGAGTTCTATATTTCAGGTTCTAGATGGTCCAGTGCCAAAGGAGGTCTGACTTTCAAGGAGTGTGTCAACATTCAGTTGTTCAACAAATATTTATTGAATGATTACTGTGTGCCAAGCACTGAGCCCACCACTGGTGCATGAGCTAAACAAACTCCCTGGGAGGTTAAATCTTGTGGAGAAGACGCCAATGGGTAAATGTATGAGTGTAGAAAGCTATGTCAAAGTGAGCCCATGGATGCTTGGGGGAAGAGGACACTTAAATGTTTCCCTTTATACTACTATAATTTTTTTTTAATGTTATGACCATGAATTAGTGTTATAATGAAAATTGTGTATTTAAAAAACCACTTTTATTGTTTCTCCTCTTCTATTTTTATTTTTCTCTTTCTCCCAGCATTTCTTACTTGTTATTTTAGTTCTAATTTTATATATTTATATATGTGTAGTTGGGTATTTGAAAGATCTTTTCTGTAAGGATAAATTTTCTTTACTCAAAATAAGTGTGTGTATGAGTGCATGTGTGTATTTGTGTGTGTGTGTGTGTGTAAGGGTGCCTTAGTCAAGAACTGCATCTCAGTAGCAAAAAAGATGTAATTGTCATATTCCTTACAGTCTCATTCTCAGTGGAATTAAGATGGTGCTAATGCTTAAAGGGTGGTGACAGGAGCAGATTGTGGTTCTTTATCATTACTGTTTTTAAAAAATGCTCTCTTTCAATTGGATGTTCAGGTCAGACTCCTGATTTTATGCAGCTCAGTGTTCCTGTCTAAAACTTGGTCTCTAAAATCAGAAAGACTGGCTAGGAGCCCAGTTGACAGGTGGAACCCACCACATTTCCACTGCAGCCATACCCTGAGTCCTTCCTGCCACCTGACAGGTGGAATTTGGGATCTTTTCAGCAACAGACCCCATTTCTTTAGCTGGGCAATCAGCCTCACAGCTTTCAGGTGTGATTATAAGGTCTCTGGAAGAAGCCATTGCTAAATGTACTTATCCAAAGCAAACCAGTGCTAAAAAAGCATTCTGGGTGGTCTAATAAACACACAGCCATCACTTCATTTGTACTTCACAACTCCAGAATGAGATCTCACCTTTCCTAGAGAGGACTGATGGAAAAAGAGTGACAGTGACAGCTGACAGGTGAGGTGGGTCCTTCTGCAATGCAAGCAAGCTTTCTGATCTTGGGCCAGTGGGTCTCACCTGTCAGCAATTTCTGACAGCACAGGGCTCACTGCCAAGAGCAGGAGGCCTGTGACTTTGACATGGCAGATGGGAGCCAAGTATGATAGCTGACAAGAGAAATGGGCAACCCATCGAACATTCTCCTGCATTTTCCAGGGTCAGAGTTTATGTAAAATGTCTGTGCCCTTACCAACTAACCCGGTATCTTCTGTAGTCCCAAGAAAAAAGCAGATACTGAAATTTTCAGATAATCATCAGATTTAGTGTATGTTATGTAGCACGCATTTACAAACATTCTCTCCTCCAAACCATCCTCTAAGTTAATGGGCACTATATTGCAGGTGAGGAACTGAGGGTCAGTCAAGTGAGTACCTCTAGGCTACACAGATAGGATATAGAGGAGCTTGGGCCAGCATGGATCTCCCTGCTTTCCAAAGCCGGGCTATTTGAAAACTTCTGTTGTAATTTGCACAATATTTTTCTGTTTCTAGATCAAGCCAAACATTTCTACCCCATTTTTTAAGTGAAAAGAGAGACTAATAATAAGAGGAAGAAAGTATACGTTGAAAAATAAAACAGTCAATTAGAAAGAATATTATATGTTCTTTTCTGCTGTGTACAATAATTGACTAATTGCAAATTGGAATAGTACATTTCTTTAAACTTCATGTATCCAGAAAACTGGTAAAACTTTTACACGTACCAGACCTAAATATGAATGGATATAAATTTAAGAATCACCTTAGAAATGTAATGTGTAATTCATATATAATATGAATGTAATGAGACAAAAGAAAAATGAAAGATACTTTTTTTAAAAACCTGCAGTATTTTTCAGAGTTTGGGAGCTGACAGAATTTGTGTTAGGGACTTCTCTTTTCTTTGAGAAAACATTTTACTGGGACCGTTTAATACAAAGATAGGGCCAAGAGTCTCTGTGGAATGGGGAAGTTGAGAAAAAGCAGAGCTAAATTGCCCTGTGTGATAAAATACAAAAGTAGTCTCCCTGGGAGTGGCAAAAGGATGGAGCGAGTCAATATCAGAGGAGAAAGACCTGGGGAACAGGGAGGGTCTGACAGGAGCCAGCAGAGAGCAGTGTCTGTTGCTGTAGCTCAGGAGGGAGGAAGGGTCTCCAGGTAGCTCCGTCAAGTTCATTTACTTTGGAAACAACGTTCTTGGACACTGATCTTTAAATTTCCCTTCTCTGTGACGTAATTTCCTTATACTAGGTACTGGTTTTTGTTAATCCTCCTGACACAACAACCCCTCCACATTACAGAGCCTTAGGCTCAGAAAATGAAGGAAGGAAGTTACATGTGAGCTCAGAAAAAGCAAGTGGAGGCAGGGGCAACACAACCCAAGCTCTGAGACTAGCATGGTGCTAGCATCCTCCAAGTAAGAAAGGATTGAGAGAGATCCTTTGTGATTTTCTGGACCAGCATCCAAAATTGCAGAGCTCCAGGGTGGTGCTGTAAGTGTTGGGAATGAGTCAAGCTTCCCTGGGGGAATGAGATATTTTGCCACTGTATCTTTTCTATGTAAATTACTTCCTTGGTGATCTCATTCTGTTTCATGGCTTTAAATACCCTCTATAATGAAATTTAAATCTAATGTCCAGCTACAACCTCTCCTCCTCCTACCTCGCATTTCCATTTGGATTTCTAATAGGCATCTCAAACTTAACAAGTCCAATTCTATTGTCTTGGTTTACTAACTCCTCTCCAACCTGTCCCAACTCTTAATGTTCCCCACCTCCCTAAACAGCATCACCAGTCGCCCAGCTTCTCAGACCAAAACCCATATTACCATCCTCGACTCCTTTCTAATATGGACTCTTCCTCTAACATAGATCTCAAATTGGACTACTTCTCACCATCTTCACTGATACTCTTCCAGCCCGAGCCACTGTCCTAACTGGGCTCCTGAGGCTATCAGAGCCTCCTGATAGGTCTCTCTGACCTCACTCTTGCCCCTACGCTGCCAGTACACCTCCCCTGCACCTCCCAGTCTGTTCTCCACACTTGAGGACTGAGAATTTAATACTCTAAGGTGGAGCGATCATCCTTTGCGTGTGACCCTTCAATAGCCTTCTTGAGGAGACGTGGTTGGTTCTCTCAAGTGTCTTTTATCACAGTAGCTAGCATGGTGCCTGGCACGGAGTAGCTTCAATTATGTGTGTTTGTTCACTGACTAGATAAATATAATACTTTCCTCTCTGTATAGGAAGGCGGCAGGAACTGGGGAGGTGTATACTACTGAAAAAGGTGCCATGTACTCTTCAGCAGCTTTCTTTTCAAGGCTAATTTCACAGCAAACATGGGATTATGTTTTAACAGTTTCTGAAAAATGATAGCAAATGGCAGGAAATCTGTACATTAACAACATAGACAATTTCATGGCTCAGGAAATGAGAAAATGCAAAATTGTGATAGCATAAATAGGGGGTTTGCTGTATATATAGCTTCCTCTTAGCCCAATCTTGTGTATATTGAATATTCATTGGGGTATGTTGGAACTGTGAACAGTATTTTATAAGCTTGGCAAAGGGATAAAGAGCTGAATGGTTCTTTTTTTTTTTTTTTTTGCTACCAAGAAAACCCCACAAAATGGAGCCAAGGTGGATTTTCAACGTACACCAGTCAAAGGTGATTGGAATGTAAATTTATTTCACTGTCCCAATCAGTTCAGGCTCCTTCTCTATTTGCCAAAATTCTCCTATTTTGTACTTCTCAAGGGCTATCAATATAATTTTTATATAGGCTTGTTCTTTTTTATATGCTTTCCAAGTTTCTAATAACTGTATTACCCTCTTCAACAACCTTAATTTTATAACTATTTTCTCCTGGAGAGATTTGCATTGATAGTCCCAGTTATTTCAGAATATTGTAGAAATGGGCCACATGTCGTCATTACTACAGATTCCAAATCAGTATTCCTAATCTCTGACCTTAATTAAGATGTGAAGGATTTTTCTTATATCCTCACTCTAGTGAAACGTATCCACTGGACAAAAGAAAACTCATAGCGAAAGTAACTCTTTTTGTCCATCATTGATTTGCTGAGGTCTTTTTGAAGATATATTGCTTGTGTTAACAGCCCTCATGAAAATAGTTGAAACAAAGTCTCTGGCACATAGTAAGTCCATAACAAACTTTCTTTGAATGAACAGATGAGTGACTGTGGGAGTCAATGAGTACATGATTTAGTAGCGTTTATACTTGACATGCTAGTTCATAGGCAGATGTGAAATTTGAATTCAATTTGAATATGAAGCTCTAACTAGCCAATAATTTTAATATTATAATACGTTTCAGAATGGTTTATGATGCAGGCCATAATCCTGTCACAAAACATATGATCATCACCTAATATAGTGTTTGAAATCTTTCCAGAAAAAATTATCAATATGAAGTAATTTTTATCCTAATTAAAAGCTAACTTTGTTTCATAACCGTCTTATCTTAATTGCCTTTAAAGTGTTGTTAACAGATTTTATCATTTATCTAAAATATTATCCTATATTTCTTAGAAGAATAAAATTCAGGAGAGTAATATTTTAAATTTACCCCCTGTATTAGCCAGCCAAAAGGGGTGCTGATGCAAAGTACCAGAAATCTGTTGGCTTTTATAAAGAGTATTTATTGGGGTAGAAGCTTACAATTACAAGGCCCTAAAGAGTCCAACTCAAAGTTATTTCCTCACCAAACTCTGTTGCCACATGTTGAAGTAAGATGGCAGGCGATGCCTGCGAGAATTCAGCCTTCTTTTCCTTGTACAGCTCCGTGGTCCCAGCTTCTGATCTCAATTGTAGACTGGCATAAGGCTCTTTTCTCAGGGCTTCTCAGCTGCTCTGGTCTCTTCACAAGGTCACCTGTAAACTAGCATGCAAATGTCTCATCTCTCCCTGGGGCTCCAGCATCAAAACCAAGTTTCTCCTCTGCTGTGTCTTTTTCTGTGTATCTACTTCTCTGTGTTCTTGATTGAGCGTCTATTTACATAGGCCACCAAGGGGGCTGGGACACAATCCTGCACGCCCAAATGATGTGGTTGAATCAATGTCCTAATCTTGATTTAATAAAGTAAAAGTGAAACCTCTGAATTTATTATAATCAAAGGAGTATCATGCCCAGAGGAACAGACCAGTTTACAAACATAATCAATATATTTTTTTGGAATTCATAAATAATACCAAACTGCCACACTCTACCCTCTGAACTTTGTGAGTGGGCAAAAAACGTGAAACCAGAGGGTGGCTTCAGCAGAGGAAGATTTTAATAATCAAGTGGATAAGATGATCTGCTCTGTGGGTAATTTTCAACCTCTTTCCCCAGCCACTCCTGTCATTACTCAGTGGGCTCACGAACAAAGTGGCCATGGAGGTAGGGATGGAGGTTATACATGGGCTCAACAACATGGACTTCCCCTCACCAAGGCTGACTTGGCTACAGCCACTGCTGAATACCCAACCTGCCAGCAGCAGAGAATTACATTCAGCCCCCAGCAGGGCACCATTCTCCAAGGTGATTAGGCTGCTATCTGGTGGCAGGTTGATTATATTCCATCATGGAAGGGGCAATGATTTGTCCTAACTGGAATAGACACATACTGCAAATATGGGTTTGCATTCCCAGCATGCAATGCTTCTTCCAAAATTTCTATCTATGGACTTACCGAGTGTCTTATCCACTGTCATGGCATTCCACACATGCTTCTGATCAAGGAACCCATTTCACAGCAAATGATGTGTGGGAATGGAACACATACCCATGGAATTCCCTGGTCTTACCATGTTCCCCATCATCATGAAGCAGCTGGTCTGATAGAAAGGTGGAATGGCCTTTTGAAGGTTCAATTACGGCATCAACTAGGTGGCAATACCCTGCAGGGCTGGAGCAATATTCTCCAGGAGGCTGTGTATGCCCTAAATCAGTGTCCACTCTACAGTACTGTTGCTCCCATAGCCAGGATTCATGGGTCCAGGAATCAAGGGGTGGAAATGGGAGTGGCACCATTCACTTTACCCCTAGTGAACCACTAGGAAAATTTTTGCTTCCTGTCCCTACAACCTTAAGCTCTGCTGGTCTACAGGTCTTAGTTCCAAAAGGAAGAGTGCTTCCACCAGGGAACACAACAATGATTCCATTGAACTGGAAGTTAAGACTGCCATACCCCCCAAAAAATGTATTTCTTTTCTTCACAGTGACCAGAGCACTGAGTATCATGGTCATCTTATGGTTAAGTTAGTTTGCCTAGAGTTTTCTTATTTTCTCTTTCTCCTTTATCAGTCCTCATCTCTGGCTTTTTAAACTTCTACTCTACTTCCAAAAGACTTCCAACTTCTGTTTCCTCACCTTTTTCTGTTTTTCACTTGTCTCTCATTTCTTGTTGTTCTTTCCACTACTCTGTATATCACTCTAGTTTTCCTGTAGCTACAACCATGAGAAAGGTGATGCCTTAAAAAGCATGTTGTAGGATCTGTGTCTTCCTCTGGTTAGATTGTGTAATTAGTCCAGATACTTTACTCCTTCCTGTACCCACACCCAGAACTGCTATATGATCTGTAGGGCTGAGTGAAAATTAAAATTTGAAAAAGGACACTTGGAAAATTAAGATTTTTCAAGATAGTGACAGCAGAACATTAAACCAAGAGTGGGATCCTTATAGGTATGGGTTCTGTCCAACTACACAAGTGGTATGACCATTAAGCAGCCTTGTCTACAACCTTTGCCATGGGATTCCACAGCTCCTTCCTCTAGAAGCAAAGTATGTTTCTCTATCATACTGATGTCGGCTTTGACCATGTGGCTTATTTTGGCTAGTGGAGTGTGGGTGGAAATGATGTGTGCCTGGTTTGTCCAGGCCCTAAAAGGCACTGGGTGTTTCTGCTTGCCCCTCTGCTCTTCTGCCATAGCCATATGAGGGCATGGTTTGGATAGCCTGTGGGTCCAGGAGGACAGAAGTGCTACCTGTAGCTTAAAGTCAAACCCAGCTGAGCCCTGCCTAGATCAGCTGGCCCCAGGCCACCTTCAGACACATGAATAAGAATAAATGACTGATGTTTGGAGCTATTTAGTTTTGGAGTGGTTTGTTACACAGCAAAAGTCAACTAATACACTAAATGAAATCAAAGCTTACCTAAGAGGCCCTAGAAACAACATTATTTTTAGTTGTTGATCCTTGGCTCTTTTTTCCTACACCTCCTTGAGCCAACTCAGGTTTTGGCTCTGTCACTAGCTAGATCAAGACCCTGACAGTGCTGTTTCCCCACCAACCCAACCCCTTAAGTCACACTCTAACCCAACTCCCACCCCTGGTATTGGCAGAGCTTACCTCCCTTCCCTGCTAGGGAAGCCATATCACAATAAAAGAATGCACCATTGACTTAGGGTATTTGTTGTAATTTTGCCTTCCATCTGTGCCTTCACTTTTGGAGTTTTTTGGACAGTCTTCTGTCCTGCAGTCAGAGTGGCCTTTCAAAAGCATAAACCAGTTCATATAATCCCCATGCATACATCCTCTTTTGGCAACTTCTTGTCCTCTGTTAATTTATAATTATTCTTATGTTGTGACCCTTGATAATAATATCAGAAGTAGTCCAAGAATGTAGAAAAGGGTTGGGATTTCTCTTTGAGAAGAAAAATCTGATTCTTTTGACCCTTACACACTGCCTGAGTACAAATCCCGTCAACTATCCTTTTGAATGTGTAACAAAAACAAAAAATATACATAAATCTCTAAGTAGAAATTTATAAATATATACCTATATAAACAGATGCTTTCTAATAATAGCTTCCATCTCATGTGGCGCATGCTATGCTAAACCCTTTTTTAGATCATCCGACTTAATCTTCACAACAACCTCATAAATTATATTTCCCTTCTCTCTTACAGATGAGAAAATGAAACTGAGTTGCATTCCAAGGTCATACAATACCTATCACATATTAGACACTCAATCCAAATTTACTGAATGAGAGATTAAATGGGACTTAAAGCCGGTCTTTGTCTAAACCACTATGCTAAACAGCTCATCAAGGAGAAACATGCAAAAACACCAACACAAATAAAAACAAAACAATTCTGGCTAAAGTTCAAAGAAAGTAAGACTGGAATTAATCCAAACATGAATTATGCTTGGGTTATCAAAATCAATTTTCTCCCTCTTTTTCTTTTATGTAGAACTTTAATTAGACATTTTAGCACATGAAGTGATGATAAAACTTAACTCTAATATGAAAGGCCCACATATGAACTGCTCTAAGATTTTGATACCCAATAACCAAAAATAGAATTAATATACCTAGGCCAGATTTTAAATCACAATTTGGTCTTAAAGCTTAAATTTAAATAGAAAAGTAATTAATGTTTTTATTTTTTTTCTTTACTGCTTGCTGTTGAAGACTATCCAGTGTTTGGACTGATATGATTTCCCTTCACTTGTTCATAGGAAAAATGACAGCAGGAAAAATTAGCTATGAAAGTAGTCTTTATACATAATGGGCCTGACACTACAGTAGGTGACAGCTTTCATTTAAAAATAAAATGAAGTTTCCTCTGAATTTAGCTTATGTGAAATTAGTTTCTTCAGTTTTGAAATATTATTAAAATCCATTTTTCCTTAAATATATTTTTCTGCTAATAAGTATGACAAATATTTATTGCAGAAAGTTAGAAAATACAAGAAGAACATAAATGTCACCCCTTATCTTGTCACCCATAGATAACAACTGTTGACATCTTTATGATCCCTTCATTCATTAAACACCTAGCACACTGTGGTGGGTGCTGGCATGAGATCATTAGTAAAGTAGTTGGACAATTTGATTACTGCACTGATTACTTTCCACAAATTAAAAGAAAGCTATTTGAAATTTGATATATTTTGTTTTAGTCCTTTTTTTCTGTATATTCTCTGTAGCTTGATATAAAATAAGTAGTATTACAGAGTATAACTTAAAATGATTCAACAAGATATAGGGAACAAAGAAAAAAATAAACGGAAGGAAAAAAGAAGCCAACACTACAGTTATAATATAAAGATTAAGTATTATTTTTTAACTGCTGAGTAACAGTGAATAAAAAAAGAATATCTTGCACATTTATGCCATTACAGAAATTCCCACACTTGTAACTTCAGACAAATCATTATATGAGCCCCTAAGGAGTTCCAGTGTACAACAACAAAGATCTAATTGTTTGCTTGAAAGCTGGTTACACAGTTTACCTAGCTTAGTATTCTTGAACAACAAAGGAGGGATTTGGGGGGGATAGGTGGGGGTTGGGGTTTGGCTGATGATCCATGGCTTGAGGCATGGGAAAAGAAGAGCCTGCTTAGAAAATCATTGCATTTATGGCAGGACCAGATTACTGAGTGGATAATTAATGGTGGCAAAGATAGGAGATCTTCTCTTCCTCCTTAATCTTATTCTCACACTGAGGACATAGCTTATAGCCCTGAGGAAAGTTTTTTTGCTTTAAAGACCATTCTTTCTGAAACTTTTGGTCTTTCCGTGGTTTATTGAGCTAGTCTCTAAGGTTCAAGGGGGTCAAAACAGAAGATATCTTCTCCAAGGCATTAAATAGACATTAAAGGAACAAAGCCAGTCTGCAGAGTTTTTACAGGGTCTTCTTCAAAGATTTAATCTACAAAGGAGTTTCCCCCCTGCCCCCACATAAGACATTTACTTAATGACTTTAGGGATCTTAATTTATATCATTTTCCCTTTCAGTAAAAGTTTAAAACCCATCAAGTTTGACCACATAAATTAATATTAACAGATAACCCTGTGGACTAAAGGAAAATTTGACAGTAGGAGATAATTTTTGACAGATTTGCATCTTGATTGCCCCCACATATTTTCTTATTTTATAAATAGTCAACTTGAATTTTCTAGATGCATTAATAAACATTATATAAGCATATGATACGTATGATTTCCAATTTCAATGACTATGCATTATATACACATGCAAGCATGTAACTGACATTCTGAGATTGTTTAAAATAATATTACAACATTTTGGTAAGTCCTTTTGGTGCATGGACAGTAAAAAATAACAGATACATGATTTATCAAAGCATTTTCTCCATTGATGTCATTTAAAGAAATATATAGAGCCAGATAAAGAATATAGATATATTGTATAAGCAGTAAAATATATATCAGTTAATATTTATCAATTTAGTCAATAAGGTCTTGTTATAATAGTACAGTAATGATAATTTTGGTATGCTCTTATGGTCGTTTTTACCATATGAATAAAAACAACCTTCATATCATTTGATCAGCAATAAGTCATATTTTGAATCACGTTGTTAATAATTACAAGCAAATAACTTTGTCAATTCTCATTTTTACTGCATGTGTGTGTATGTTCACACACATACACATAGATCATGTGTCTTCATTTAAAAGCCATGGCTTCCATAAAATTTAATTACATCTCCCTGCAGCTTTAAATTGTGAGTGGCTTTAAATCAAGTGTGTCTTCAAAACAGGGGCAGCTTCTATTAAATTTAATTATGTTTCCCTGCATATTGCACAGTGGAGGTGTAGCTGCTAAATGAGGGCATCTTCTATTAAAATGGCACTGGAAAGATGTAGAAACAAGCAGGATGGCCCTTGTGTCTCTTCAAAATGGATTAAAATACTGTTGTCTTGCCATAGTCGAAATGCTCTGGAACCAGCTTTAGTAATGTTAGACAAAGCCAAGAAGACTGAATTTTTCATGCTATTTTCACGTATGATATGTACATTTTTGGAGATGTTCCATTTATGTTAATTTTTCAATACATTAAATATGAATTCAAATGATTGAAATGTAGAAAGTCTTTTGCATTATATTTGAATTTCAGAACCATATGCGTCACTAATTTCCAGCCATACAAAAGGGATTAAAGAGGCAAAACAGCTTGAAATTATACTTTCTTTTGTTAAAAAAAAGAGAGAGGAAACATTCTAGGAGATGGTTTGTTGTACCAAAGATGAAAAACAAGATTTTGATTTCTTAAATAATGTGTTTGTGATTTATATCTCTCAATAGTTGCTGGGATTTTATAAGGCTAATTTTTATGAGCTAAATATTTGTGCTAAATATTTAAAGTTTGGCTTTTAAGACACTGTGGTTTAAACAGAACTAATGAATGGGTCACCTGTAAAATGAGGTTAATATAGAGTACCTGCATTGTTAAGCACTTGTGGAAGGGTGATATTTAATTCAGAGTAATATATAATGCTTAAATATAGTCTCTATAAGTACAGGTAGGTAAAATGGGTAATTATTTCTATATGCCTTGCACAATACTTAAAAATATATATTATTATGATATAATTTATTGTCATTATCATAAATATTATTACTACTGAAGTGCTTCTGGGATGGTGGCAGAAAGTTGATTATCTCAACATCCATCTCTTGGAGGGAGATGGAATTTTTAAACATATTACCATTTGGGGGACATAATACTTAGAGAAATATGCTTAATTAAAATAAACATTGTAAACATTTCAGGCCAGGTTTCCCAGACTCGCTCATAGAAAGTTTTTTTTTTTTGTTGTTTGTTTGTTTTTCTTTTCTTTCTTCTGTAAGCTGAATTTGTTTCCTAGAATGGAAGCAGAAGTAGCCAGCTAGCTTGAGCAAAATAAAATCCTGGCCTAATAAGAATAAACATTTTCCTATCTTGTCCGGAAATGAAATTAGCTCACTCAATTGACATTTCTTTTGACATATAGAATTCTGCCATGTGATACTCTTCCTACATCGGAGCAGACATATTTAAATGTGAAATGAACTCAACTTGTGGTAGTAGAGGGGGTACTCTTGCAACTTGCCTATATTCTGAGCTGTTTAGAAATGTATTGGAAACAAAAACAAGTAGGTGAATTTGGCTTAAGTTTTGCATGTAATCTTTTAATTCGGTTTAAAATAAAGATTTTAGATATCTAGCCATGTGTTTGGAAGAGTGCCTACACAACCATATAAAAGTGAAAAATTAGAAATTATCTTCTAATTTAGATGGAAACTGTTAAAGGTAAAAGAGAAGTCATTCTTCAAGGGTAAAATTTTTATCATAACCTATCTGCGCTGGCCAAAAATAAAAAAGATTCCCAATTCTAGAGGTTCTATTGCCAACATTAGCTCAAGTTGAGAATTCTCTGAAAATTTAAATTTAATTGGTTGATTTTGTATTATTTAGATGCATATTTATTAGGGCTACTCCCGTTATATTTTCTGTTAAATTTATCAACACATCAGAACTTAATAGGCATAGCTTGTAAAAATGATTTGTAGATTATTTGTTTAAATTATGGTCACTGGGCTGATTGGCTGGCTGTTCTAGAGTAAATGTGCCCAAATAAATTACAAACTGAGACGTTCATTAGTAAATTGGGGGCATGAGGGTAGAAGAAGTAAAGCCAGCTGAGTGCACAGAGCTTCGCTGAGCACTGATGTACTCAGGTACCGGCATCTGTTACCTACTCACCAGTCTTTAATGAGTGTCTATTTTTTTTACTAAATGGCACTAGAGAAGGTTCCATTTTTATGGTGTATAAGAGTATGCTATATACATAGTACTATATATACACATTAAATTGCAAAGCTTTCTGCATTCCATTTCCACTATTTCTAAATACTGTATAAAATAAAATGATTAAAATGTCACTGGATCCACATGCATTCCATTTTTGCAATAAGCATTTCTTTCTACAAAAGAGAAAATGCTGTTTAATTTCAGTGTGATTGTGAATTTTGTAAAATGAGGATGTAATAGCATTTTACTTAAACTTATAGCATCTTCTGCTCATATTGTGTTTCAGAGTAGTTCCTTCATAATTAAAGTGTCAAAAAACACATTTGTAACAAGAATGATGAAATTCATTCTGAATAATCCGTCAGCAAATAATAACCTGCATTCCCTGCTCTCAAACAGAATCATTTAATACCTTTCAATCATTTGGTCTTCCCTCTTTTTTCTTTTTTCTTGTTACTCTTAGAAAATAACTTCCTGTACAGCTTAAAAACTATTTTATGGGCTTAATGGAAGTTTTTCTTTTGCTGGAATGTTATATGGTTAGCAAATGTTTCAATAAATATGTAAAATGTCTTCCCTGAATCCCCGCTGGATGCCTCCCAGACTAGAGAATTCCCAAAACAACAAAACAAGGCACACAAAGAACTCTTCAAAATAATCATAGCGTCTCATTTCCTTCCAAACATTGTCCATCTATTTTTCCATTTTATTGTGAATAGAGAAATCATACTAAGTGGAAGTTTCCCTAACATGTTGACATTTAGGGTGCTAAAGCATATTATGTTTCTGAAATATTCAAGGGACAACAGGTAAGATTATTCCAGTGGTCTTTCTCCTTCTGAGATTTTGTGTTTATTGTTCTTGCTGTTTTTTTTTTAAATGACATTCATTTAATGTTTACAACTTTAAAAAATTTGAATGAAATAACATTATGTGTATGTGTGTATCTGCCAGGGATTGTAAAAAATGCAAATAAAAGAAGCAAGAAATGTCCATGTAAATCATTTGGCCTATATCATGAGAAGCAGTGTTCTGGCTGGTTTAATAATTTCATACTATATGTTCTTGAAACTTAACTTTTGGAGATTTATTGGATCGAGCACTCTATGCCAGGATGATAAGTATATTTATGTACCTCATATGTCCTGAGTTTTCACATTTCTCTCCTTTGCATATAGTTTAATACAATATTCTGACTGTAAGAAGCAAGGAACCATAAAGTGTTTTATAGACTATCTTGAGATTTTACCCCAAAACAGGTCAAGCATACTTGTAAGAGGGGAAAAGAAAATCATTTTAAATAATTTATTCTTTTAAAAATGCTTGTACCATCCATTGCAGCTGCAGAACCATAATGCTTTCATTAAGGATCACATCTGGGTTGAATTAAAACAGGAGCCTTTTCCAGCCCTGGAGTGTTTGTCAGGTTGAAAGTTTTTCTCATAGCTCCTGAAGCTTTTCCAAAAAATCGCGGACTAAGACAGAGAACAGACCTTGTCACGAACTGGTACCGGGCTTTAAGTACATTCCTGCTTTGTTATTCACCGTCTGGCTCTAATTTGGAGGTACATCTCCCTTGTGTTCACTTTATTAACTTACATATGACTAGCTCTTTTGTTTAATATGGAAATAAAGAAAACAGAGTTTGTTGGAGAATAGTGCTATAGACTGAGACTTTTATTTTCCGCACATTTATTCTTTTTTTTCTGTATGTTTGCTCTCTAAAGCAATTTCCCTATATTTGAACTACTTGTATAAGAAAAACAAGGTAGGTAATGCAGGGAATTAATAGTAGACCTTGTTTTCTACTTCACTTTAGGGAAAGGGTGAAAGCAAACGCTAGCCCAGATTTTAATTCACTGTATTTTTTTTTTCAGGTGGATCATCAATTTTTTCTTAGAACCACCAAGAAAAAAGTCTACCAGTATTATCCACAGATACATGTATTTAAAAGTAAAATTACTTCTAAATTTTGGAGAAATTATTTCAACAATATATTGTAAAGTTGAATAAAATGTCTACTAAACATCAAGATGCCATGATATTAAATAAAGAATAGAGATCTTTTTCAAAACTTAAAAAAATCCTAATGTATTTTAGGAGGTAATAAACACCAACCAAAAAGAAAGGGGGCTTTAAAATTTTATTTGGAATGTTTTTCTCATTACTAGATTATCAGTTTATTAAATATTAAATGATTTAGCAATTTGTTTCAAACCTTTGGGCAAAAAGAAAAGATGAACTCTGTGAAGCTCAAAATATCATAGGGGAAATAGACAAGTGACAAATCATTATAATGCAATGTAATATGTCCTCAAAGAGGGACAAATGCATAGTGGGAATAGTGATTGACTCTGCCTGAGAAGGCCACCTTTGAGCTGGTCTTTGAAGGATGAATAGAAGTTCACCAGACCTAAAATATTCACAAATTTTAGCCAACTTTTAACACGTACTTTTTATATGAAATTACCAATGGACATCCTTTTGGCTGAAAACTGCACCTGGCTATTACATTAATTTGTTTTGCTCCTTTACTATTGATTCCAAAACTAACATTATTCTGGCAGATCTTTTTCCTAAGAACACTAACAGTATTATAAATTATAAAGATGTTTTCCCTCCTTGAAGGGAAGTAGAGCTTTCTTTCAGCAGATATAATGGAGGGAAAAAGCAAGGTTTAAAATCAAATAGACCCAGATGATGTGTGAAATGACAATTTAATTAATCTCTCTGAATCTTAAGTTTCTCATTTAAAAAGATCAGTATATCACTTATGTCATGAAGTGATGAGGATTTGTTTTGCGTCCTAAGACAACAGCTAACACAGAGCTGGTCTAGCATTCAGAAAATAGTAATTTATCCCCTAGCTTTTTCCTCCAATAGAGTGAACAAGCCTTGGCTCAAATTAGTTCTGTTTTCCAGTTTGCTTATATTATATCTCATGGTATAATAAAATGTATGTATGATGAGCATTATGTTCACATACTTGATCAAATGAGTGCCAATTGTTTGACAGTGAGCATGGTATAAAATTGATTAATGGAAGGATACGAAAAATAATAAAACCTCTTCTAATTTCACTACCTAAATATTTCAAGGGAATTTCTTGACGGATGAAATGACATGTGCATCCCAAGGATATATTCCTCTCAGGAAAAATAGTATAAGTTTCCCTAAGAGCAAGGGTTTCATCTTCACTGCTTTCCCAGACCCTTCCTCAGTACCTAGTGAAATACCCCGCCAAAGCCTACATGTTTAATAGGTGTTTGTTGCTTCACTGCCTTTTGTTCTCAAAGCTCAAACTTAGAACTTCGTAGAGAATTTTAGCCCATTTTTGTCTAATAGGAAAGACAGAAACCAGAGCTTCTGAGTTGAGTCCAGTAACCTGTGTCTAAATGGTTTCTGAAAGATTAAACAAACAAAAATTTAAAATGTAAAGCAAATAAAATGCTGCACCGCCACTAAGTATATCAAGGAAAGGATATATGAGCAGCCTCCTAGTCACAGGAAATAGAGACATTTCAGAGGATATAAGTTGGAAACCAGGTTCTTTCTTTCTCATTCACTGTTCTTCAGGTAGTACTTCTTTATTAGACAGTGAAGGCAAAAGGACCTGTTTTACTTAACAAAGCCCGTTGGTTGTTTTTATGTAAATTCTTTTTCAGTTCCTAACTCAAGTGAATGTCAATGTCAAAGTAACAACTGCACCACTGGGATGAAATGGATAAAAGACTCCTGGTCAGATGAAGTCCTCTTTCCATTAAGATTTATCCTTCATGTTTTCCATTAAGAATTGCCAACTCAGCTTCTTTATTCATTCAAATGGTCAGCTGATGGAGGCTTAGGTATACTACAGTGAAAGGTAGGGAAATTCTTCTATTTCTTCTGTGCTTTCAAATTCTTTTTATAAAAAATAAAATTTTGACAATATGTCTAGACAACAGTGCTTTTCATACATGAATTATGAAATATTTCATTTATTAATCATAAATTTTGTTGCTATGTATGTGTATACATATAAATACACACACTTATACACACAATAGCATTGTAATGTAAAATATAATGTTTTGATTTGTCTGTAGAGGTAGATTTTATATGCCCTCACTCAGCTTTCCCTTACGTGAAATCGTTGGTTTACCAGACTAGATAAATTTCATAGGCTCATAAACGCAGGCTTAGAAAACACATGTTTAAGGTGGGATTGGAAACTAAAGAAATAAGTCCAGTTTAGCACAATTCATTCACCTGATGCTTTAAATTTTTTTCTAGCCAGTGATTGCTCTGTTATTCACAAAGAAATATTGAAAAAAGTAAATAAAAGTAACTGTCTTGAAAATTGGTTGCCCTTGAAATAATGGAAATGGGTCTGCAGTTGCTATCAACTTCAGAACTAGTAATCAAATTGATTAAATGTATAATTGAGTATGCTTGATCAGCTTTTTGGATTCAAAATAAAATTTACCTTATGCTGTTTAAAATAATTTTCCATGAACATGTTGGAAATATCATCAGGCACTACAGATTTGAAAAGTAAGGAAAATCATAATCCCGTATCATTGTTTTACAAGATGCTTAATCCTATGGTAGATTCATGAGTATTAAAAACACGTGTAAAGTCATTTCAGTACACTTAAATAACAAGGTCAGAGGGGTGTAGTTTGCCCAAGTTCAAGATTTTAGAAAAACAGTTACCAAGAAAATATTTTTTTCCTCCTTCATGAGGGTAAATTAGTCGCATGCTTAAAATAAAATTACCTTTTATTCCAAAACAACAACAATTAGAGAACTTAACCCACTAAATCAAGGTATATGCAGGAAAGTCAAGACAGAAGATGTTATAGTAAATTTGCCAGGAGGACGTAGCAGCTGAAAAAGAAAGAGACCTATTTAAGAAACACCCTGAAATAAAGGAATCAGTAAACTCTGTGACATGTTAGATTTGAGGTTCTAAATAGTATAACAATACTGGTGCATCTGCTACTTGGGAAACACCGATGATTGTAGAGGGACTGCATATTGGGCACATACCAGGTGCCTCTGGCTGTGATTTCTTTTTTCTCTCCTCCCCTTCCATATTTAGTTAGTTGCCAAGGCAGGCAAATTTAAACATCTACACATTTCTCAAATCTGTCCCTATTTTTCTACCTTTCAACCATCAACTGCAGTAACCTGTTGATTCATCTTCCCACTTCCAGACTGGCTCTAGGTGAAGTATTACACTGTTACTAGAGATATTCCAATTTAGGGAAAATCAATCTCTTTTCCCTAACAAAAAATACCCTCTCTCACTGCTTGCAGTTCCCTAACATATAAGGCAATTTCACATGGCCATCCCTGCTCGCGAACTGCTACCCCTCTTCCATTCCTTCCCAGTCTTCTCTTGGTCAAATTCTATTTATCTAAAAAAAAAAAAAAATTCTATTTATCTTTGGAGTTCAAATCAAGCATTCAAGCATCGCCTTCTCTGGGAATCTTCCCCTTGGCTGGTCTAGACACTCTTCTCTGTGCTTCTCTATCTTTAACCAGTGACATTGCACTGAGCACAAATTAGGATTCCAAGGTACTTTCGAGTCATCGGTTACACTTTCAAGATAATGAACTCCTTGAAAGCAGGGACTGTCTAACACAAGACTTGGCCAATACTGGGTGCTCAAAATATTTATTTATTGAACTAATTAACCAATGATTGAATTAATAATTAATTACAAGAAAGTTTAAGTAAGGGGCAGTGTATTTCTTCTTTTCATTTTCTTCATGGGGCTGACAGGCAGTGCTGATCACATAAGCGTTCAGTGCCGTGAAGAGAGGGTTTATATTTGGGGGACACAAATTGGATTTAATGGCATTTTCACTTTGAAACTTTGGATTTCACCTAGGAGAAAATGTTGTCAGCTTGTGCTGTGACAGCCCTTTACTTCATTATGTTGTTCTGAGGTCATTTAATTGTTCAGTGCTTCATATTTTCCTTCTTGGGAAAATTACTAATAATTCCAGGTCTCTAGTTCCTTAAAAGAGTGTGATTATAGATTATGCAGTCTGGTTTTCTGGGGGGAAAAAAGTAACATATCTTTATATAGAATACACAGGAACATAAAACTAAATAGCTAAATAACAGTTTCTATTTCCTGTCATGTACCTACTGTTTCAGAATTTCAGTCAATCTTGATTATCTTACAATGTTTCCTATCTCAGGAAAGAGCACCATCATTGGACAAGTTGCCCAAATGCAAAACTATATTCTTTATCCCTCCCTCTCCATCATCCCTCCTTCCGTTGTTATAACAAGTGCTGTTAGTTCCGTATCCTAAACCAATCACATTACCCACTTCCTAATCTAAGCCACTGCCAGTTCTCACCTGGACTGTTGGAATAAAATTGTGATTCTCATGCCCCTAGTCATGCTCTTTTCTAAAGCATTCTTAAAACTATAGTGAGAATGATTTTCCAATATTCACGTCTTTTCTTGTTACTCCCCTACTTTAAACTGTTCAATGGGATTGATAGATTCTAACTTCTAATTAGAAAAATCTCCAACTTTGTAAGATCAAAGCCTCATCTTTGACCTCTCTTCACCTTGTACTCTATACCTTTACAAAACTTTTAGTTCTTTGGACTTTCCACTCTCTCTTGAGGTGTTGGCAGGTGTAGTTTCTTTATTCTAACCCATTATTTCCCACTCTTCTCACTGGGTTGACTTCCACTCACCTTTTAGTTAGGAATTTAAACTTTACTTCTTCCATGAGGCCTTCCTGGTCCCTGGACCTTTTGCCACCCAATCTCAGAGAACATCATAGGTCACATTTTTTTTTAACACTTAGAACACTTCATTGTAATTGCTTGTTTTACGTCTCTCTTTCCACGTAGACTATAAGGTCAGAGAGAACAATGCTCTTTGCTCAGTGCCTGCCTAGGAAAATACCTGACACATGGATGTGCACAATAAATATTTGTAGAATATAGTGAATTGACCTATACACACAGCATTCTTTCTCTGCATTTAGTAAGTCAAACTAAAACACTCTTTCAGTTGGTATTATTTACATGAAATATAAGGAAAATGAAAATTTGATTGTATTAAATCTCTGCAAAGTCTTCTGTTTCTTAGTGGGAATTAAATAGAAAAGTATGAAATAAGTCCCTGAGTCACCGTTGCTTAAGAATATTTTAAATAATGAAAAACGGTATTTAGGGAAACTAAAAATAAAGCTATACATATTACTTTAAATTACTCAAAAGTGACTTGGACCTCGAGCACCGTAGTAGGATCAGCTGTATACAAAAGCACTCAACCCTCCAACTATAAAGTAGCCTGCACTTTCTCACTAACTTTCTAATGTAAATTCAGTGAACTCGGCTTCTTTTTCTAACTGGGTTTTGCTTAAGGTGAACTCAAATCTCAAATTAAGGTGAGTGCGCAAATGTATTCCAGTAGTCTCCTTCAAAATCCATTCCTCCTAGGCTTCAATCTTGTTGCAATCCCATCGACTGGAGTGGCTGCAAATTACAGTTTGAAAATGACTGACCTCTTCCTCTCTGCTAATATTGTTAGAATGAAGCTACCATGGCACCTATCAGCATAACCAAATTAAAGCCGCTCACACAAGGCAGATGCATACGAATGTGCTTATGCAACAGATGTAGCCCTCAACAGGAAAATGACAGCCATTCAGATAAAATGCTTTTATTATTTACTTTCAACAAGTATCTATAGCTGTGGCACGCCTATTGTTGAATCATGTCAGTAATCTTGTTATAGGGCTGGTAATAAAAGAAAAAGCACTTCAGCAGAGAGAAATGACCTGCTGCCTGACATCTTCAGAGGTACCAGATGACAGTGATATGTAGATTACTTTTCTGTTCAAACAAACAAGAGCATTTTGCCAGGCCTCTTTTAGCCTAGTTTATTTCCTCAAAGTACTGATGTAGGCTTGACGAGAAAGTCAGAAGACCACGCCTGCAATTTTACCATTACCAGTAGGTGTAGCAGTTGGTGTAGTTTGACATGGTAAGTGGAAGACGGAGACACCTTTGGAAAAAGCTTTATAGTTACTCAAAGATGTAAGGACTTCTCCAAAAGACTTCTACATAAAACAAGCACTGATGAATAATGATTCTTGGAAAACTGAAAAGGATTTTGACCTTATTAAATTAGGCAGGGTTAGAGATCTCACAATTTATGGGTATGCTTTGCCTTTCAAGCCCCAATGCATAAGTCTTTTACTGTATGGTAATATCAAGAAGCCAGGTATTTCTTTGACATTAATATCGATTAATACACTACCAGGCAGTTTCAAGAAAATTAACCAATCCTGACATTTACAAATTGCATTGTTTTCCCCTATTCTCCATTGGGTCCACTATTTTTCAGGTATCTTGGTATCAGAAAAGGACAGAAGTATTGCATGTTCTTTCTGTCTCACCTTTCTTCAGTTATATGGCACCGTTCTATTTGATACATAAAATATCACATTGGAAAATATGAGTCAAGGACTAGCAAAGATGAAATCGAATGTATCATTAAAAATCCATAAAGGAGTCCGTGATTTTGAGGCTGCATAACAATGTGTATTTTTCTTTAATCTTTAAAACCATAATGATAACCAACTCAAAATATATCTTGGCTCTAAAATTTCCAATTGAATTGGCCTTATTGGCTCTATTCTCTTCTTTGTACCCAGGAAGAAGTAAGTTAACAGTTGGCAAATTGACTGGACTTTCCCAAGGCCTTCTTTCACTGGATCTATCTGGCTGGAAGGTGGATGCACTGCATAAAATGCCATTTCCTGGGGTTAAGCTTACCCATAGGTAAGCATGGCTTGTCCACAATGGAAAGGTACCTAACAACATAGGTGATGGGAAGCGGAATTAGTCCAACTAGGAAGTCAGGGGTCAGCCCTATGTCTCCCGACTATCTCCCAAGCATTTCTCACTTTCTGTATTACTATAATGCATGGGTATTTTATAATGAATAGCATTTATTTTTGCCTAGTAGAATAATGATCCATAAGACAGCCCATTTCTCCAGGAATGAGATTTTGAGGTATTTTATCAGGATGTGCTCCACTTAAGAAACTCCATCCCGGAAGCACCATTCTTTCAGTCAGAAGATTTGTGTTCAATTCCAAATCATGCTGACAATGTGATCTTAGGCAGGTCAACATAGGCTTTATGTGCCTCAATATTTTTTCAATGATGATATGAAGACAACAGTATTTTTATGGGGATTAAACAATATTAAGTCAAGTTCTTTGTAAATTGTATAAGGTTATATAAATGCTAGCGTTTTTATGATTATTACTCTTCCCAACTTCATTATGAGAATTTTAATCAATGACATTGACCTGATTATTGCAGATCAGTTTTCCCAAATGGGATCTGTGCTGCAAGGAACAAGGGAGAAAGAATTCACATTTTCTGGGCATGGCAATGTTCTCCAGAACTATGGGAGATGCTTTAGTTCTCATGTATTTCTCACAACAACCACTGGATAGATTGTGCATGAGCTTTTTCTAAAAGAGGAAGAAACCTAGACCTGGAGTATTCATTGGCTCTCTTAGTTACAAAGATAGTAATTGGCAGAGCCAGACTGAGCTTAAAGGCCCAAGCTATCTTCATTGGACTATGGACTATTCTAAATAATAGCGATAGAAACAGCTGGTATAAAGTAACTGAACCAAAATGGTCTTAAGTAGAACAGGCACATGGATAGGCTTCATTGTGATCCTGGCATACCCACCAAAAGATGCTCTGTCACCTTGAAAAAACCGTGGTGGGTAACAGTGACAGATGGATGGCAGGAATGCAGGGAGGGGCAACAAAGCTAAGTGCTGGTCTGTTGGAGCTCCTCTGTGACAATAGTCTGCATCTAAGTAGCACAGAAGTGGCAAGCAGCTTGTAGGGAGAGAAGACTCAAAAACATTTCTTCTAACATTTATTTCCCTCCCTATGTCACTGTGGGAGAGTAGAGTCTTAAAAAAAAAAATGGTTAGGTAACCATGAAGCTGAGGTATATGTTTAAACTGGCAATAGTGTTATATTTGATGGTTTTCACATACACAAGCATACCCATTTTTATCATATTCAATTATGTTGGAGAATATGTAAGTATATATATATACTATATACACACACGTATATATTGTTTAACATAATACAATACCAAGCTAGAAATTCTTTTAAAAACTCTTAGGTTTATGTATAATTTATTATATAATTTATTTCTCAGTAATGCCATAAATTTTATATCCATTTTCTCATAGCTAACTTTCATTTTTGCCGGACTCTGTTCTAAGCATTTTATACATCATTTCATTTCCTCTTCACAACAGTCTTATAGAAGTAAATGCCCCATTTTATAGATAAATGAAGTTAGAGACAGAGAAAAGTATATGCTCTTATTAGCCCATCTTATAGATAAGTAGCCCATCTAGTAAGTGGTAGAGGTGGGATTGAACCTGGTCAGTTGAAATCAACTCCTGTGCCTGTGACTCCTCTATATCCCATAATCAGTTATAATATCTTGAGGGGAGTAGCACATTAAATAAAACAAAAATTAATAGTTTTGTGCTAGAAAATGCTGTTCTAAAATATATTATTAGTTAGCTTATGTATCAACTATTTTATAACACTTAAATAGAAGATTTGCCTCAAACTATATAAATATATATACACACATAGATAAAACATCCAATGCATATAGTATAGTGTGAAAAATTGTTTATTATTTTTGTATATTATGATAGATATTGACATAGTTTATTACAATTGAATTTTATTAAAATTAAGGGAAGAAATATTTGTCATTTCTTTTAGTTATCTCTTAAAACTTGAAGTAGCCTCATGCTGAAGTTGGAAAATACATAGGAACAAATAATCTTATTTGATTTGAAACATACTGGTTGAATGATTTGTGGAGCAACTAGAGCTTTGAGAATTTAGGGAGGCCCATGACAATTTTCTTAGGAGGTGTTGTAGTCTTTAAATTGAACAACAAGAAAATTTATCAAGTTCACATCCTGACCTCATCTGTCTTTCTCTAGGGAGATGACATCTTATAGGAACTGTAATAGAGAGAGTGCTCTCATCTCATTGGAGTAAGCATAATTATAGCATTATGGCTAGCAATTACCCAGACACCTCCCACAAGCTGGGAGGTCAAAAGGCAAAATTGATTCCCCTAGCGGCCGTCCCCTTTTGACTGGGGGTGCTGTGTCGTGGCGCACAATCCTTTCGTACTCGGCCTGGAGCTTTACCAGGGCTTTGCCAGTTGGAGGCTGTGTGTCCATTTCATCCTGTCCTCCCAGTTTTGGAGTCTTTCCTCACTCACTCTCTTCCTACAATCCACAAGGCTGTGCTATTTGAACTTTCCAAACTTGGCTTTTGTGACCAGCATCTGGAATGAAATAATGGCTCCCAGACTCAACTACTTGGGGCCTAAACTCATTGCCTGCCTGGATCAGGCTTTGTTTTTGAACTGTCCTCTCTTGAATCAGGGACCCCGGTTTTATAGTACTCTGTCTCATCCTGGGTTACTGTTGAGTAATTACTCACCTGGTCTCACAGGCAAAAAGTGAGATGGTGTAGGAGCAGCATGTTGCAACAGAATTTACAAGTATATATTCTACTACTCTCCTCACACAAAACCAACTTTAAAAATGGTGAAAATTATAATTTAAAAAAACCAACACATTTATTGTGAGCTTACTTAGTATGTTACAGTGGTTATGTTGGGGACTTTACCTATGTTAACTTATTTAATCCTTGCAACAACCCTATAAGATGAATTCTATTATTAAAATAAGCCATGTGACATTGCTTATTTTATTTTTATATATGATCATTTTTGACCTACAAGATTGCAATTTCCATATGGTCCATCCAAATATTAGCACTATTTTACAGATGAGAAATCAGAGCTATGAAGAGAAGAAATTAACTTTCTCTAGGTCACACTTAGTAATTGGCAGAACCACAAAATGAAATGTATAATGGCCATATCCCTTTCTATCTATTTACTTCATAGTTTCACAGCTCATCCACCTCTCAACTTTGCGAAGGCATCCCACAATTTAGAGTTACATTATTGAGTAACTGAAATTATACCCAACAATCAGCCATCAAATACATTAATTTCTTTAACCTAAAAAAACTTTTACACAGATTGGAATAACCTATACAAGAAGGAACCATGTGAAAATGTGGAAATGGGCAATTTAATTGATTCAACTATAAACAAGCCACAGTGTCACATATATTAGTTCAAATGATTCCAAATATTCTGCATATGGGCCATAAATATAGCACTTATTCCAAAAAATTAGGAAAAGCAGCTTGATAACATAAACACAGTGTTGATTAGCCAAGTTAGACCATCCCTAATGAGTGAAATGAAATAACTTTCAACTATCTCCACATGTTTATAGCAGACTATAAAGTAATTTCCCCTTTGTTGAGAACTTCGCACATATATTTTCTTGTCAGACTTCCTGACTGTACGGGTTGGAAATGGAGTCCGACTGAGAATTCTGCAGGTGAGGCAATTAGTGTGGGGGCAATGTGGAATCTTAGCACAACTGCCAATTAGCACTGAAAAAAATTCCTTCTTGTACAGACAAAGTGATAGACAATAAATGTGAAAGGCTCTTGCTATATTTAAGAATCTTATATTTTCAGAACAAATTGGGGCCTTTTCAGGCTCTCAGTCTAGTCTTGCTAAGTCATATGAATTTAATCAAGTCTTCAGTGTGTCTTTGGATGGAACTCATTTGAAGCAAGATGTGGGATTTTTATGGATTATTTTCAAAACTCTTTACATGGACTAATTATGATTTTCATCATTTATATGCTATGACATAGAGCCTGTAGTCATTTAAAATAATCACAGATACATCTGCTGGTATACGAATGAACAAGTATGACTCCTTTTATTACACTTTTACCTCTGCTCAAGAAAGCACTACAAAGTTGATTCATTCATGCTCTTAAAACTCTGATACCCATGAGACATCCAAATGTATAAATGAGGTTATCACCATCCTTTACTAACCTGGGTCAACCAGTGACTGAAGTGTAAATCCGAAAGTCAGATTATAAGGCCTGGATCATTATTTGTTCTCATTTTGCTCTTTAGAAAGGATTTTAAGGCCTTCAAATAAGAGTCAGCTCTGACAACCCCTCCCAGAGGAAGGTGTTCACTGCAGCCTTTAGCCATTGGTTGGAAAACGGTGCTAATGAGGTTAAGGTCACGGATTTGATCTCACATGAGTGAGCACAAGTATGCTTTGTTCCAGCTCTATGTTTCTGATGGCCTTGGTAACCAAAGTCAGCCACTTGTAAATGTGTGCTGCTGGTTGTAAGGGAAACCTGTGAGAGAAGTCACATTTATCATGAAACATTGTCAATACTAAAACAAAAACCACTCAAAGAACATATCCTATTGGTAGTGAGCCAGTGGTATCATCTTTGATTCTGAAGCACATGCATGGCTTATCAACTTCCAAAGTGTTTTGGGTTTTTTTTTTGGTTAGATGATAATTTAGAACTTGTGAGAATGTATGAGAATGTAGTGCATTTAACCCAATGGAGCATTTTATAAAGTCTTTTTTTTTTTTTCTTTTTTTTGACTGATCCATTAAATAATTCTATTTGAAGGATCTGTTTACTTTGTTAGCCCATTATATCTGTATGTTTCATTATTGCTTCTGCTTACTTCCTATTTTGAACAAGAGAAAAACTATCAAACTTTTCCTTCTTCAACCCCAAATAGCCTATATTTCAAATCGCCTCTTCGCAATTTTCAGTTGAAATAAATTCAGGAACACAAAATGCTTTCTGTTTTTGAATTGTCAAACAATACCACGGTAACAGTTTGGCAGTTTGATGAAGTTATGAATTCCAAAAATAGATATTGAATTATTGCTTGTATAGTGATCTATTCATCTGGGCATGATTAAGTTATAATTGGGGCTTTGATTGGATCAGTAGGGTGTTGAGCCCCACCCCTTGGTAGGTGGGGAATCAAAGATAAAAGACATGGCAAAGGACAGAGTTGGAGTAGTTCTGATGTTGGAGTCTTGAGCTGGAGCCCTGGGAAGTAAGAGAGCTTGGTCGTGAGGAAGGAGAGAAGGCCCTGGGAAAAGACATGAGCTGTTCACCTGAGAGTCTACAGCTGGCATTGTGGAGAGAAGCAAAACCTAGAGAGTCT
>JAQZBX010026318.1:0-29013 GCA_029593785.1 Cabassous unicinctus
TATATATATATATTTTATATATATAGGGAAAACTATATTTGGGGATGGGAAAGGGATGAAACCTTCCCACAACTCTGCACAGTTCTCTGATATATGGCACAGCTGCAATGTAAACAGTATAGCACAGCCCATAGGATTTTGTCCATGTATGTGAGATTCTGGCATAATGGGATATAAATATAGTGAAAGAGGCCACATCAAAAGGAAAAAATCTTCAAAGATCATCACAAGTTGTAAAGTCGTGATTTGACATTCTTCCCCCAATTTAAAATACTATGTGTACATATCTCTCTGATGCAAACTCACCCGAAGTCACAAAGTCCTGATGTATTTTTAGAGTCATTCAAGATTCTTCCTTCATTTCTTCCTTACTAGTTCTTTTTTTCCCTCTCTCCTTTAAATGGGAAGAAAATGATCTTAATCTGATCATCCTACTAATCTCACAAGATGATTTGCTTATGAAATAAGTATAATCAGCAAATTCATAGAGACAGGAAGTAGATTAGACGTTATCTTTTAAAGTTGATATTAATAATATATTAACATTCTTCAGGATTTTTATATCTCTACATTTATTAAATAGTAGGTCATAAATATCATTTATATCTTTTTAAAAATCAAGCTTAAGTTGACCTCCTGGGATGAGTTGCAGTGTAGTCCTCATTTTGTATAATCAATTTGGAAGAGTTCATATTTGTCTTAGATTATGCTATAAAAGTATAATTAGAAAATTAAACCAATACTTCCAGAAATATTATTGCTTTGTCAAAGCTAATGAGAGAATTCCTTCTAATGTTCCTTTCTCAAAATGAATAAAATATAGATGCGAGACTTACTTGATTCGCATCATAGAAAAAACCCAGAATAGTGCATTCAGACAACTTACCTAACTCTCTTAAAAACACACATAATAAACAAATTTTATAAAATTTCTACTTTAGTTTAATGGCTTCAAAGATATAAATTAATAATACAAATGTGTATTAATTTATTTTGGTGATAAGAAAGATTTGTTACAAAAAAATTCCTCATTCTCTTTTTCTCTACCCCAGATTTTCTCTATTATTCTCTCTCTCTCTCACTCTTCCAATACCTCACCATTGTCTGCTCATTTCTCCTTCACTTTTGAAAGTGAACTTTCTTCCATAGAAAACCCTTGATTTGTGGTTTTTTAAAAATTGTATTCCTTCTTTCAAAACGTTAAATATTTCATTTCACTCTCATCTTGATTGGCTTCTAAGGAGAACTGTGATACAATTCTTAACCAAGTTCCTCTACAGTTAGGATGATTTCTAACTTTGACCTTTTTTTCCCAAGATTTTATCTTTGCCTTTGATTTCCACAGTTTGAATATGATATGCCTAGAGTATTTTTTGTTTTTGCTTCTTTGTTTGTTTGATTGACTGATGTTATATCTATAATGTTTTGGTTTCTCTGAGCTACCTGGATCTGTTTCAATAATTTTGTGCAATTCTCATCCATTAATACTAAGAATGTTTCTTCTCCTCCTATATCTTTCTCCTTCTGGACTTCCTTATTGCACATGTTATACCTTACCCATAGTTCTTGGATAGTCTCTTTGATTTGTTATTTCATTTTTCTTTTTCTTTTTGCCCTTCATTTTGTAATGTTTATATTGATATATATTCAAGATCACTGATACTCTTTTTGACTTTTCAGTCTTCTGATGACCCAATTAAAAACATCTTTTATTTATGTTAAAGTGTATGAGACCTACCATTTCTTCCTTATTCTTTCTTAGAGTCTCCAGTCCTCTGCATTTGTATATTGTCCACTCTTTCCATTAGCGTTCTTAGCATAGTAATCTTAGTCACTTTAAATTCTATGCCTGATAATTCAAACATCTTTATCATATCTGCCTGTGGTTCTAATGCTTACCCTGATCTTTAGACAATGTTTTGCATCTTAGTTTGCTTTTTGATTTATTGTTGAAAGTCAGGCATAATGTATCAGTTAGAAGAAACTGAGTGTTCTGGTGCCTTCTGGTATCCTTGTTTTTGCCCCCTCTGTTTTCATTGCATTTTCTTAGAGACTCCTTCTTAAATTGCCCCTGAGTCTGGCAATAATTTATGTTTGTTGCCCACTCCATGATCCATGGGCTACAGAAAGGATATTTTGTTAGCATGAAAACAGCCTTCATCTTATTGTACATCTCCATCAGAGCTTTTGAGTTAACAGGTGCATTATCAATGAGGGGTGATATTTTGAAAGGTATGTTTGTTGTGTGTTGTTTTTTCTTTCCTGAGCAGTAGATTTCAAGAATGGGTTTAAATTATTTAGTAAATCATGTTGTAAACAGTTATGTTGTCATCCAGAATTTGTTGTTCCATTTATAGAGCACAGGCAGAGTATATTTAGCATAATCCTTAATGGTCCTAGAATTTTTGGAATGTTAAATGAACATTGGCTTCAACTTAAACTCACCAGGTACATTAGCCTCTAACAATGGAAACAGTCTGTCCTTTGAAGATATGAATCTAGACATTGACTACTCTTTTCTAGCTAGGAAAATCCTAGATGCCATCTTCTTCCAAAATAAGCATGTTTTGTCTACATCAAAATTGTGTTGTTTAGTTTAACTGCCTTCAACAATTATTTTAGTAAGATCCTCTGGATAACTTGCCATAGCTTCTAAATCAGCACTTGCTGCTTCACCCTGCTCTTTTATGTTATGGAGATGGCTTATTTCCTTACACATTATGAACCAACTTCTTCTAATTTCAAGCCTTACTTCATCAGGTTTCTCACCTCTCATAATCTTCATGGATTTGAAGATACATAGGGCCTTGCTCTGGATTAGATTTAGTCTTAAGAGATTATTTGGATTGTTTGATCTTCTATCCAGAGCACTAAAACATTCTTTATATCAGCAATAAGGCTGTTTTGCTTTCTTGTCATTCATGTGTTCACTGGAGTAGCTCATTTAATTTCTTTTAATAATTCTCCTTTGCATTCACTACTTGACTTACTGTTTGGCACAAAAGACCTAGCTTTCAGCCTGTTTTGGCTTTCCACTGCCTTCTTCATTATGCTTACTCATCTCTGTCTTTTGATTTAAAATGAGACTTGAGACACTTCTTTTCACTTGAACACTTAGAGGCCATTATAAGGTTATTAATTGGCCTAATTACAATATTATTGTATCCTGGGGAATAGGGAAGACTTTGGAGAGAGAAAGATATAGGGGAACAATCAGTGGGTGGAGGAGTCAGAATGCACACATTTTATATTGTTTGCAGTTTTACATGTGTGCAGTTCCTGGTGTCATGAATTGATAACAGTAGCAACATCAAAGATCACTGATCACATATCACCATAACACATAATAATAATGAAATTTTGAAATATTGTGAGAATTATCAAAATGTCACACAGAGACTCAAAGTGAGCACCTGGTGGAAAAATGGCATTGATAGGCTTGCTCCATGTGTAATTTCAATTTGTAAAAAGAAAGCTTTCAATTTGTGAAACTATTTGCAATAAAACAGCAGCATGCCTGCCAGGCCCCTGCTTGGCATGGGGATGTGCACCAAAAAGACAATGATGCAACCAGATAGAAAAAAAAAATAACTAAAACTAACAACAACAAAAAAAAAACTACAGCATCCCTGAATAGGGAAATGTTTTGACATGTGTAAGGGTATATTAAAAGATGAATGGATTTATATACAATATAAACATAATTTTATTTTTTTTCGTGTGCTTGTGAAAGTCCAGTGATCATTCATCAAGGTGAAGGATTCTATCGTACTCAGATTTATCACGTTTATATCTCACTTTGGTTTTGGGGAAGTCATTTTCATATTGGTATTCAAAAAATGTTGGCTTAGTTGAAATTTACATTTCTAGGATTTTTTCACATTTCTTATGTTTAAAATGAGTATGGCATAATAATTTACAGTTATAATTGTTCTCAAATGATGTATTTTCTGAAGAGTTAGGACAGAGAATTATGTTTAAACAGAAGTATAATTTGCATATATTACTTAAAAAATTGGAGTCAGCTACTTAGGAAATTCTGGTATCTCATATAGAAAAAACAAAACTCCTATAAAGAGAATCAGTTTTCAGTCTTCAGAGATACTGAAATTAGCTCATGTGATGAGATTTCTGTGTGTGTATGCATATGTTTCCACATATATATTTGCTCTTACATTTTCCTTTTCTTCTCTTAATTATTAATAGGGATCTGACTCCTGAATACTTGAGTATATGATGTCATAATTTATGTTATAGAATGTTAAAATATAAGGGAAAATGTATACAACATTATAATGCATTATTTTAGGGATTTATTGAGACTACTATCTAGCTATTACTCACTCATTTAGTGTACATATGATTTTTTAAATTCCAATCATAGTTTGACTAAAGAGGTTGTGCTGAAGGTTTTTCATCATCATCATTGTGACTTATTAAACAGATTATATTTTATTCATTTCTATTTTTACCAGAGATATTCATTCATTTATTCTAAGTATAATGATTAGTTTTAAAAGTAATTGTGTGAAATATCATGGCTTTCACAATTTATTTATATCCAAGTTCTAATTTGAATGTATTTTTTAAAATTTTGCAATTGCATTGATGGTTTTCTTATAAAGAAAATTCAAAACTTGCACCCTTATTTATTTAATATTTATAAAAATTCTTTCTTATGGTTCTTTCACATTATTAATATTTTTTGGCTATTCGGTCTGTAGGAGTAAAAACATGGCAGAATTTACTTGCCCATCATAAGAAGCAGTAATATATTTTATTTGCATAAAATTATGCTTAAATAGGCATATCAAATATTTTCAATATGCTCTTCTTATATATTTGGCTCTGGTACCTCCCATTCTTTTTTTAACTTCTCTTTCTGCACCTTTCCTTAAGCACCCTTGTAATACTGAACTTTACAGAATGAACCATGCATTTCTTTGCCTCCTCTTCACTCTTTCTCTCTGTCTGACCCTACCAGTGCTCTTACTCTCTCCCATATCATGTGACCAACACTTTGTGTTTTAAAGTTGCTAAATATCACTTCCTTTTGAATATTTGATTAAAAAAACCACTCAGTTAAAAATACATTTGAGATATCAGGCTTCACAGTAATGTTAGCTATTTTTGTTCAAACTATTAAATCTTATGTGCCCTGGTAATGTTCTTGGTAACCATTGTTATTCCTTGAATTTATGATCTATTTGCTTATCTCCAAGCTATATTTTATATTAACATAAAAACATGATTATTTTTCATAACTAATTTTATGTCAAGAAATATTTCAGGAAATCTTGAAAATCCAAAGTACTAAATGGAATGAGATTGACTCTTTGTACCATGCAGATTTAAACTCATTTATATCCATACCCTAAGATTTGAGGTACATTCAAAAAAGAGGTAAAGACTTTTGTGGATAAGTTAAGAACATAGTGTAGAATGAGTTAGGATTTTTTGTAGATATTTTTCTTTCAAAATAGAGAGAAGGGGTGAGGGGGCTGTAGAACAACTATATACAAATAGCTAAAGACAATAAATAAGAAAAGGCACAAGAAAGAAAAAGACATTTCTAAAGGAACCTACAATTTTTAATATAATGTAATATTGTATATTACAGAAATGTTTAATTTTATATTTATTATGCACAATAAATTCCACTAAAAAAGATAAAAAAAGATTATCAGCGTAAGTTAAAATACAAAATTCATTATATTCCTTTTTTCACATTTTTAATAAAATAAAGTGTTGGAAATCACTAACATAAAAAAGACACAAAGTAATTTTGCAAAACATTGTTTTTACAATGCCATTTGCCTGAACCTCATTTCCTCCAGATATTTGTATTTCCTACTATTAGGTTGTTCAAATGTGACCTTGCCCCTGAAGTCTACCCTGAAGATCCTTTTTTAAGACAGCAAGGCCAAATGTCACTTTTTAACCCCTTCACTTAGTTTTGCTCCATGACAACTATCATCATCAACATACATGACTTCAGCTGATTTATTACCTCCCACCCCACACAACAGAACATCAATTTTGTTAGACAGACCTCCTGCTAATCTTTAACTGCATGGCCCACAATCTGCACAGGGCCTTTGCACTGGTCTTCCCCATTTATAATATTCTTATAGATGCACTATTAATCATACTCATTTTACACAAGATGGTTTGCTATGTTATATAGTCCCATGTTTCATTTTTTAGCTCTCCTTCTCATGATATATATGACATTAGACTTTCCCTTTCAACCAGGATCATACCCATATATTAGTGCTGCTAATTACAAACACAATGATGTGGATTCACATTATCATTCATTAGCAAATATACAAACAACTTTTTATCAATTGTGCACAAATTAAACTCATCTTTCCATTCTCTAACCTCATTTTATTTTCTGGTGACTTAAATTCTAGCTATTAACTCCATGGATTTACTAAATTTATTCAGTTCATAAAAGCAAAATAATACAAAATTTTTCCTTTCGTGTCTGGCTTTCTTAAGTCAACATAATGCTCTTCAGGTTCATCCAAGTTGTCATAAGCTTCACAACGTCATTTCTACTTACAGCTTAATATTATTCTTTCTGAATAAAATATGTTCGTATACCACAATTTGTTTATCCATTCATCAGTTGATTAATGTCTGGGCTGTTTTCTTCTTTTGTCAATTGTGAATAATGCTGCTATGAACATCGCTGTGCAGATGTCTGTTTGTATCCCTGGTCTCAGTTATTCTGGTTGTATAACTAATAAATGTAATATAAAGTTTGGACAATATGATAACGTTAGACTATTTGCACAGTACCTCTTTTATCCCAATTTATGTCAGTTCATTTCCTATGTAGTGTAAATTTGGTCTGAAGTATTTTTAAGACAAAATCCTTTTTTTAAAGTTATTTTGTTCTACTATTCCTAGTTTTTTATTTTATTTTATTTTATTTTTCATTTCTTTTTTAAAGATACTTAGATTACATAAATGTTACACAAAAAAAATAGGGATTCCCATAGGCCCCACCTCCCACACTTCCCACAACCTCCCACATAAACATCCTGCATTAGTGTGGCATATTAATTGCAATTGATAAACTCATCTGGCACTTTGCCAGTAAGCATGGACCATAGTTCACATTGTAGACCACACTCTCTCCCACACAGTTCTGCATGTCATATGATGATATAAAATGGCCTATATCTGTCATTGCAATGTCACTCAGGACAATTCCCAAGTCCCAAAATCCCCTCTTCATGCCCTCAGAGCATCCAGTAGCCACGGGCTCCACATCAATGTTGTAATTTCTTCCATTGCTAGAATCACAGTATGTCTATAGTAGAATACCAGTAAGTCCATTCTAGTCCATAGCTGTTCCCCCCATCCTGAGGAGTCTGGGATGGTGATATCCACTCCACCTCCAATTGAGAGATGGGTTATATCCCATGAGGTAATCCTGCCTGCAGCTGCAGTCTCTCTCCATTCCCTGGGATGCCCATTGTCCATCATCATTTCCCCACCAGTTGTCCTGGGTAAGTCCAATCAGTTGTAGAGTAGGAGTTGCTGCTCCACCGAGGTTCTGGGCCCAGCTGGTACATGGACAGCCCAAAGACTCACATTTCTGTATGTACACCTACAAACTCCAGCACCAAGTATAGGTTTGAAAAGAAGGGAGAAATGAGCCATGAGCAGGGAAGACATAGTTGAGTTAAACTCTGTCACTCTCAGGAGCACAAACTCCAAGTTAAGGCCCACTGGCAAGGCACCAAACTCCAGAGCTATCTGCCCTGACATAGAACTTGAGAATCTCCAGAGTCCTCAAAAGTCCCACTATTTGGGGTGATATCCACTTTGGAATTCTATGAAAGCCTACTGAGAAGTGAGTAAGTGTTACCTCTGGGATGAACTCCCAACTCATTTTGAAGTCTCTTAGCCATATAAACTCATTTGTTTTTACTTTTTCCCCCTTTTATTCAAGGTCTTTTTCCAGTTACATTGCCCATTGGTGCTTGGTAGCAATCCCTTGGTGGCAGGGAGGCTCATCTCAGGAGTTATGTCCCATGGTTGGAGGAAAATAATGCATTCATATCCTGAGTTTGGCTTAGAGAGAGGCCACATTTGAGCAACAAGCAGGCTCTCAGGAGGCAACCCTTAGGCACCCCATAACAAAAGGCTAATTTTCAATTCAAAAGCAAAGACTCATAGAGCTAGTCATCAATATTAAGGGCCCATAAGTGGATCATCCTCCTTTGACACTCATTGCCCCTGTGCTTGGGGGACTGTTGCTGCTCCCTTAGAGAATGTGGCAAAGCTCTCCAGGATGAGAATTCAGTATTCTCTCATTTATTGAGTGATTCTTCACCCATTGTGATAATGCCCCGTGAACAATTGAACATTTTTATATACTTATATTTATGCTCAGTTGAACTGCCTCTCATGCACCCCCCATCCCTGACACCCCACATTGATGGTCCTCCCCCACCCCAATTGTAACCCTTCTGTGATCCAAAACTTCTTCAAAGATGAAGAAGCTTTGGATCACATGTTTATGTTGTTCATGTTGGTATGTCAAAATTGTTTGTATTGTAAAAGTTGAAATCTTTAAATAATGTTAAATTAAAAAAATTGGATTAGAACATAATAAAATATGAACATTAGCTCTTATTGTCAAATGACTGATGTAACATAATAAATGTTATGCTTAAATTTGTTAGGGTGCTTATATTTACTAAGCACCTACTGATTGCCAGGCAATAGTCAAAGGACTTTAGATCTGTAATTAGCATAGTTAATCTTCAAAAGATAACTAACTCTCAGGCAGGTAATGGGAAACCCTCATTTTCCTTGTTCAGGAAATTTTTAAGAGTCATCATGGCATTTTTTATATGTCACATATCTCATATACAATTCATTAGCATATCCTATTGATTTTATGTACAGAATAAATTTGAAGTGTAACTCTTGCTCAACATGTCCTCTTCTACCACCTTGTCCAAAATAAACACTACCTCAGTCTTAAATTATTGCTGCTGCCTTCTAGATTGCCTTCCTGTTTTCTGCCTTATACCCTGTGAGCCCAATCTCATTGAAGGACCTAGAGTGTCACTGTTAAAAAGGAAATTGGAATATGTCACTTATCTTCAAAAACCTGCATGACTTCCCATCACAGTAAGAGTAAAATTCAAAACTTTTACAAGAGCCTCCATATCCAACACGAAATTGTCCCCTCTCCTTACTTCTATGAACTGATGCTATATTTATTTTTTTTTCAAGTTTCATATGTTTATTAAATGCCACATGAAAATGTATTGCCAACTCTTCTAGCACTTACCAACACAAGTACTTTCTAGAAGTAAGAGACCTGAAATGATTTTTCCTCTCCTTTTCATCACCAGTCCCATGTGCTGTCTTTGAATCTATTACCACATATCCCTCATATGCATTTATGCTTTAAGGTAAACCTTAATATAAAAATCTGTAGAAATATAATGTCAAGCACAAATATGAGCCATATATATAATATTAAATATTATAGTGGATATGTTAAAATGGTAAAAAGAAATAGGTAAAAGTAAATTAACAATATGTTTAATTTAACAAAATATCTCAAAATATTACCATTTCAACATTTAATCAATATAAGAATATAAATGAGATATTTTACATTCTATTTTTCTTTACTAAGTCTCTGAAATCTAATGTGTATTTTATACTTCTAGAATATTTCAATTTGATTAGTCACATTTCAAATGTTTAACTGCCTCATGTGCTAGGGCATAAATTATTGGAAAAACACAGCTCTAGAATATAAGAATCATGGAAAGTTTATGCAGAATGTTAGTTCATACAAAAGATACTTTTGAAACAACTGTCATTTCAATATCTCAGGATTACAATTACCAGAATAATATACAAATCAGAGGAAAATCTCAAGGAAATTATATTGTGACAATGACTCTGTGAAGAGAAGATATGATATCATTTTGAAGCAAGAATTATAAGAATAGAACTCAAATTGACAGAGAAAGGGAAGAAAACAATGAATGTAAGAGAAAGGTGACTGAAGACTAGCCAACAGATAATATTACAAAGGAGTTGAAGTTAAACATCCCAATATACTTTCTTTCTTTTTTTTTCTGACATAAATGTCATTTTTTTACATATATATATTTTAAAAGGTGCTTAGATTACCCAAATATTACACAGAAATTACAGGGATTCCCATGTTCCCCACCTCCCACACTACCCACAACGTCCCATACAAACATCCTTTATCAGTGTGGCATATCATCCGCAGTGGATATACACATCCTGGGGCCTAGCCACCTAGTATACACCACAGTTCACATCATAGACCACACTCTCTCCCACACAGTTCTGCATGTTATATGCTGATGTAAAATGGCCTCCATATCCAACATGAAATTGTCCCCGCTCCTTACTTCTATGAACTGATGCTGTATTATTGTGTCTTCATGCTCACTTTGGAGCAGCCACACAGTTCTCCTCACACTTCACTGTACACATTAGTCCTGATGCTTCCTAAACTTTTTCCATTTTTCATCTTCATGAAATTCCCTTCCACCAGAAAATTGCCTGGAATATTTCACCCTCTTATTCAGTAGACCTTTCCTTACTACCCTATTTTAAATCACAGTTGCCTCATCCCTCACCCTTGCTGCATTGGTTTTCCATAACAGTTACCCCATATAATATTCTACACACTTTGCTAATGCCTTTTGTTTCCTCTCTGTTTTCCTTCACTATGAAAGCTCTATGAGCACAAAATTATTTCCAGTTAGGTTCAATTCTATATCCCCAGGACCTAGAAGAGTGCCTCAATAAATGTATTGGGGAGTCTAAATTTTAAAGATGATCAAACTGGGGCACAGAATGATTTCAGAATTTGTTTATAGTCAGTACACAGACTTACCTACTCAAGTATAATGGATTTGACATCCATCTGTGTACTTGAATGTATCAGTAGTTCCTATTTATTGCTGAGTTTTATTCCTTTATATGTATGTACAACATTTGAATCCATTCTGTCTGACTTTAGAGCTCACATTCTTTATCATTACTCTATGATATGACTTTTTACAAAATGTTTTTCTCTTATTGGAGTTGAAAAATAGTCCTTGGATTTATTATAGTTTTTTAATTAAATAAAATAACAGGTTATTTCAATATTGTAAATTACCAGCAAGCGTTCTATAGAGATGTTGAGAGAAGACATTGTGACTTTGATAATACCAGCTAAATCTTTTCAAACATACATGTATAGTCCAATTTATAGAAAAACAAAACTTCATAAAGAAAGGAAAAATTTTTCTGGTGATTATTGGTACAGAACCTGTGTTAGTCAAGTATAGGCTACCTTGGTGTAAGAAAGCAATTCAGAAAGTGTGTCTCAACTGTGGAGCAAGTGTTGTACATGAATGTTACACCACAGACTTTCACTGACTAGGTTTTGAAGGTGGCTCTTTTATGTAAGGTAATCCTGGGACCCAGGTGTCTTTTATGCTGTTGCTCTACATCTCCCAATATGCTGTCCTCTTCTGCAGGTCTTAAGAGGTTTCATGTAGCACTCTGTCCACAACCCAGTCTGAGGGAAACATGAGATTTTTGCATTGGGAAAATAATTCCATTTTATTTTTATGTGGACTGTTTTTAAGGAAAAATTCAATTTCTTGAATAGATACAGAGCTGTTCAGGTTACTTGTTTTCTGGTGTGAACTTCTTTAAGGAATTATATTTTTCATCTAAATTATGAAATTTAGGAATAGAAAGATGTTTATAACATATTAATACTACCTTTTTATGATTTGTTGGGAACTATAGAGCTATTACTTTTTGCATTCCTTATATTGGCAATTTTGACTTTTTTTTCACAATGGTAGTCTAAGGATTATTAATCTTCAAGAAGAAAAGATCCAATTCAACTTTCCCATACTCTATGATACTATTGTGATAAATTTTACTTGTATATGTGACAGGCCTCATACTTCATTAGTGTACTTTTCCTTTAGGTAATTATTTTAAAACAAATATTGTTTAAAAATAAACTATTTGATATAATTATCTTCTGATTTGCAATTTTATTATTTTTTTAGTAGATCCAGTATCCTTCTTTTGTCATATTCCTTCTGCTTTGAATATATTTGAAGCACAAGTCTACTGGCTATGAATTATTTCTGTTTATGTGTATGTGTGCTTTAATCTTCCTGAAATAGTATTCATTTTGTTTTTATATTTTAAAGATATTTCAGTGTGTATTGAATCCTGTAGACAGTTATTATCTTTCAGTATTTGAATCAGGTCTATCCAGTTTTTACTGTTTTGTATAATTTTTGATAACTTCTGCTATAATTCTCAGGTTTTTTTTTCTGTATGTGATATGAACTATCCTCTGACTTCCTTTATAATTTTCTATTTATCTTTATTTTTAAGCCATGAGACTGAAGAATCTATATGTGTTTTGTATATTGGTTAATTTGCTATTTGTCTTCTACCTTCCTGGTCTCTTTTAATATTCATGGACCTGAGGTTTGATGTCTTTTCTTATTTTCAGAAAAGTGTTTGTCATTATAACCTGAAATAGTTCTTCTTGTGCTTCCACTTTCTATTTTTATAGTTTTGTAACTGTATTTTTATTTTACTTTTTTATTTTATGCCACAGTTCTAAGATACTTTTTACTACTCACTTTATTTTTTGTCAGTTTTTCTTTTCTGTTTCATTAACTGCTCTTTGCTAATCATCATGTTCACTGATTCTTCCCTCATCTTTTTGACCTTACTGATGATCCAGATGATGGAGTTTTTTCTTATGATGTCCTTTCTAAAAGTTATATTCTAGCATTTAATTGCAAAATACCTTGTAGATTCCATCACTGTGATGCGATTATTCATGTATCCTTACCTGTTGTTTATCCTTCAATTAGATCTTCTGACCTTGTAATTGTCAATGTTCTTTGTCAAAGACAACCAGTGGTAGAACAACTTGGTTTTATTACTCATGGCAGTGAGGAAGAATACTTGCCATGAAAATGTGTAATTTCAATGTAAGAAGGCTTAAGAAAGTACCTATTATAGCATTTAGGCTTTGGTTGGGTAACTAGTGACAGGGTTTAAGGAAGCAGTTTTCATATTCATTTGGATATTGTTAGAATCTATGAACAACTCTATGATTGGGTATCAATAAATTTTATCTCTCCTTAGGCCAACTAAAGTAAGAATTAAGCTATAAATGTTAAAGTAATATCAGTTCCTTATTTAGTAAGAAAATAGGAAGAGGATATTTGATATTTTTTGGGTTGCAGAGAGTCTTTGTCCCTAGTCCTTCCCATGAACACTTGGTAGAGACCTGCAGAGAAGATATTGAGAGTGAATGCAAACCCCATTAATCTAGTGCTCACTGTTTTTCCCAATTATCACTGTAGCTCTCACTTGGCTTTAAATTTTGAAAATCTATTCTGTATTCATCCTATCTGCCTGCACAGTGGCCACATTGTTCTATACTCTGTCAAAGGTGAAACAGTTAATTTGTCCCATCTCTTCATTGAGTAGCTTGTCCATCTGAAAATTTGATGTCTTAGATGTTTCCAACCTCATCATTCTGAAGGGATGAAAAAAAGTTATGATTTTTAGATTAATGGTTTCTTATCATTTTAGGGTTGAGGAAATGGTCTTTGAATATTTCTACATCCTAAGTAGAGATGGAATTTGTTTATTTCCTTTCAAATCCTATTCACTTCTGAAGTTTCATATATCCTTTTGGAAAACTCCATACTTGGCAGAAAAATATCTTTCTAGGGTTCTATTATTACATTTTGAAGTATGGTGGAAACTCAGAATTATTGTAGACATAACTAGTCTCATCTATTTACTTTTTTTCTTGATTAGAAAAGTTGTAGGTTTAGAGAATAATCATGCATAAAATACAGAATTCACCTATACCACCTTATTATTAATACCTTGCTTTTGTATGGAGCATTTGTTATAGCTTATGATTGAATATTATTATAATTGTACCATTGTCTATGGTCCATTGTTTAACTTAGGTTTTACTATGTAGTGCAGTTCCATGGATTTATTTTTAATTTTTATTCTATATCATCTAAAATTTCCACATTTAATCACATTTAGTATATATTTCAGTGCTGTTAACTATTTTCACAATGTTGTGTTATCATCCATTTCCATCATTCCAAGTAGAAACCCAATATATTTTAAGCCTTCACTCCTCATTCCCTATCTTCACTCAGTCTTCTGGTAACCTATATTCTAGATTCTAACTTTATGAATTTGCTTATTATAATTCATTCATATTCTTGACATCATACAATGTTTGTCCTTTTGTGTCTGGTTTATTTCACTCAACATGATGTTTTCAAGATTTATCCATATTGTCCCATGTACAAGGAGTTCATTTCTTTTTACAGCTGGATAATAATCTATTATATGTTGTGCTGGTTTGAGTGTTTTGTGGACCCCAGAAAATTATGTTCTTAAGCTAACACATTCCTGTGCATCTAAACCTATTATATGTGAGGCCTTTTGGTTAGATTCAGTTAAGGGACCTACCTTTTGATCAGATCACTTTTAATTAGATTGATTCAATTAAACCTCTTTGATTAGATTGTGGGACCCATGGTGAGTTTTAATCCTCTTTATAAAGCAAAGACTAAAAGCAGCACACAGAGAAAAAAAAGCTACAGTGAGACAGAGAAACCATGAGAAGCTGGTTGGAATCAGCAGAACACACAAGCACTGAAAATACCATCCAAGTGCCTGAAAATACAAAGCCCAAGGAAGGAGGGAGAGATGAACCATATGCCTGATAGCCCACAGCTGAACTCATTCATCCAAAAATATTTTTAGAATAAATTGTATATTTCAGGTGTTATATTATGCCCTGGGGATACAATTGTATGGAAAATAGAGAAAAGTCTTGTCTTTTTGCAAATTACAGGGTCAGTGAAGTGATTGAGCTCAATATTAATCAAATATTCAAAACAGCAAACTTTAAAAGTTGACCATGCCAAATGATCCAAAAATAAGGTTGCACTGGGGAAGGGAAATCAACAAATTTATGGTTTGAAGGAAAGATAATTTATTTGAAATATAAAGAGTGAAAAGTTAGTAACTTCAGTGTTCCATATAGCATTATTCCCTGTTGAGTTTTAAGAGAGAAAGTCATGATAAACTGCTGGTTCTCACCATATGGATTCTGCTTTTAAGGAATAAAGAGGGTGGTGGATAGTGGAATTCCATGCACATTAACTTACATCTCTTTTCATCTTATATTTTTCAATGTATTATTAGCCAGATATTTTTAGGCATAAGTGCATACTTCTCCCTTTCACACAGGAGATTATATTGGTTAATTTTGAAGGACAATTAAACTGATAAACCAGGGAACTAACTTGATTGAAGAATTGCCTTAAAAATTTGAAACTTTGATTGGCAGAAGCCCTTAAAAATGAACATGGAATACTGAAATCATTGTAATTGACAGATATTTAGAAATATTTGTGTAATAGTTCTTTTTTTTTCCCAGTAAAAATGTATCTCAAATGATATAATCAAGAAAGTCAATTTTAAGAGGCTGTGGTTTCAAGTTATGTGTCTGAAAATGTATTTGTTTGTTGTTGTTTTTAGAGGAATTTAGAGTATATATTTAAACCACACTTTGCTATCAAACTTGTGCTTGTTCCAATAGATATGCATGAGTTTTCCTTGCATAATCAATTAGAAACTGAGGTCCTGATAATTATTAGATTGGTTCACAAACTCACACTTAAGAATTAACTATTTGATTACTTTTTTCTGATGGGATTGATCTTGTGGAGTTATAGGATTAGCATCGCTGCTGGGAAATTTTATGTTTCATTGACAGAAATATAAATTTCCATTCTTAAGCGCTCCTAAATTAAAAACAAAAACAAAAACAACTTAGAACAAAAATTTTACAAGCAAAATAAATAAACCTGAAACATGTGTGATAAGAGGTGCTGTGAACTCATTTCTCAGGGATATGTTCACTTAGTGCAAATTTAGGAATGATGATAGATGCAAGGCCATTTCTCGTAGAGGATAAATGCAGTGATAGACACTAACTGAGGATCTAAAGTCATAGGAAATCTCTAAGGCAGGCTAGCTTTTGAGATCTGAGTCGATTTGTACATTGTAGTGAGTTTTAAGCTATTTTTATGCTATACATTTTTTTCCAGTGTCTTAAATATGTATTCAATAATATCACTATTACCAGGTGTGGTTTCCAGGTTCTTGACCATGTCATGAGAAAGAATTCAAGGGCAAGAGAGTATACTGCAAAGTGAAAGAAACGAAAATACACACTTCGTGAGTGCGGGTGCTCTTACTAGTGAAGAGGCACACCCAGTGACTTGGAGCCAGGTTTTACGTAGGGATGAAACAGGTAGGACTCCTTGCCTTATGACTTCAGTTGGTAGGGAAGGTTTAGGGCCAGTGTTTTCTGTCCTCTCTGATTAGGCAGAATAAAATGTTACAATTATTCTCTGAGTTTTGTATACAATAGCTCAGGCTTGGCTGCCCACCATAGTTCAGGTCTTATTGCCGACAATAGCCCAAGCTTGGCTGCCCATGATAGCTCCTGCCTGGCTGCCTATGGTGTATTTTTGCCCTTGAGATGTTGTGCTTACTGCCCTCCCCCCCCTTTTTTCCAGTTCACTATCCTGACCTACCTCAACTTCCTCTCAGAGAGTTTTAGCCCTTATTCTTAAAGGATGCTGAGGGTGAGTGGTCTCTTCTTATGTAACTGTTTCTTGCTGATTAGGGGCAGTAGTCCCTGCCTTATAAGGTATAAAACTCTCTGGCTGTTCTATTGTAGTCAAGAGGAGTTCCCCGGGTAATGGTGGGCACTGGCTAGAACTCACACAAGAATATTAGCTTTTCCTGGAAGGCTTGTAATTTGAAAGGGATAAATTTAGTTAGTTTTGAAGATACATGGTCATACTAAGAGGATAAATGAGAGGGTAGTAAGTGAACCTAATAAAGGGGTCAGTCATGACAGACTGCACCATGGGAGTGAGAAAGTCCAGGTGTCCAGAGGCCACATCCTCCCGAAACTGATGGGCTTGAACTTGTAAGTTTTGAATGCTGTCTAGAACTGTTAAGAAATGATTTACATAGAAACAGTGTTCTTTGAGGAACAGGCAAATTCCTTTTTGTGCCACCACTAACATGTTTAGGGTTCTGTGATTTTGCAAAACCACAGCAGCAAGGGAGTTTATTTGTTGTCTGTGGGTTTCTAAGACACAACTACTTTCTTCTATGATGTTGGCTAGTTCTAAAGATAGATTGTATTAGACCGTCTGGGTTCAGTATAAACTGCTAATCCCAGTACCTATAGTGGCAGTGATGCCTAAGAAATTTTGGAAGCAAGGGGGATAAGGAGAGGTACTGACTTTTTAGTTATTGTATCATTAGAAAATATTGGAAATGGGAGGTTAAACTCTCCAGGAACATAGTATATGGAGGGGATGATGCATGCTAGTGAGCACAAGCCTATCCAGAGGCTCAGTAAGAGAAGTAAGCCTTGTCTCTACAAAGAAAGAAAATTCAATCTTGATAGTTTACCAGCAAATGTGAGAACTTATGGTTACCAGCTAGCTAGTTAACCTGCTAGCAGACAGTATTAATATACCCCTGTTGGGTCCTGGGTTATGAAACAGGATGCTTCTCTGGGTGTCCTAGGCAAGGTTGGTTTCCCTCCCTGGGCCATAGGGATATAGTTTATGACATGCCCACAGCATCTCTGGTGGGACATTTTGGGTGGCATTGGTGGAGCAAAGAAGTATGGAATCACAAGAGCTGACAAGAAGTCCCCAACAGTACTGGATAGTGTTTGAGTACCTTACTATTTCTCCTTTTGGCCACTGAGCTTTGAGTGGATCTCTGGTACATTATGGCATTGAGGTGGTCTCAGATTAAGTATACATCTGACCCCCTGACTTCGGGGCAAGTGGCCAGCATACCTAAGAGTTTCACTGGCTAAGAGGCTATCCAGAAGTTACTTGTACAGGAGGAAAAATTAAGTTGGCCCAGGAAAGGAGGAGAAGAAATATGTTAGGAGGCATTGGAGTAGATGCAGATGGGGAAGGTGGTGGTGTTAAGTATGAGAACTAAGGTGTATAGAAATCCTAATACAGTAGAGGAGATAGGTTTTAAGGTGATGCTGCTAACTTGAAGTTTTGTGAGAAGCTGGCTGATGTGTTGTTGGTATGCCACTCATTCACTAGATGACACTGTGGTAGTGCAGCAGATTGTAAGACTGGCAGTTGCCCAGTGCTTAGGAACAGCTGGCCAAGCCAAGGATGTTTCTGGTTAGGACAGCCAAAGCCAACATGAAGATTTAATTGCTAAGTTGGTGGCTTTTTGGACAAGGTTTTTAAAAGGGTGTTTGATTTGCCATACTCCTAGCAATAAGACTATGCAGCAGACTACATGAAGCTTCATTAGGTCTACAGTTAGGGGAAGTAGAGCAAGCACAGTACAATGGTGATTAAGATCATGACTAAGACCAAACAACCCCACCAACACCACCCCAAGCAGAGTTACACTGTTTATGAACCAGGAACTGGATTTGACACAAGCACTGCTTAGCTTTGTTTTTTGAAGAGGTACTTCAGCCTTCCAGTGGCTGGCACTTAAAATTTCTTCATGTGTTTCTGGCAAGTTGACACTTTTTTGCGTTTTGGGCTTCACTTGGGTTAGTGCATCCAGTTGGTAAATCCTTCCATTTTAATTGCTGTAGGAGTAACAAGAATTACAGAGTACGGTGCTTTCCACTTAAGCTCTAGTTGATAGTGGGGTTTGTTAACATGGTCTCTGGGCTTAACTTTAGGTAGAGTTAAGTCTCGGTTGGCATTAAAGAGAAATTTGTTACATACAAACAGAAAGGCTTTCTCAGATTAGGTTTTATGGCATGGAAGGCAACTTCCTGTCCCATCCCCAATTCTCAGGGTTGGCTGGTAGCCCCTGAAGTGCCACTGTATAGTGGCTGTGTTATTTTGCCAAACCTGGGTATTCATAATCTGCCATAGCCAGCCATTCTAAGGAAAGCTCACAGTTGTTTCTTTGTTTGGGACTGGGGGATGCTAATTATGGAATGAATCCTTTCTGGGGAGAGTGATCTTTCCCCTGTGTTGAGAAGAAACCTTAAGGAAGAGAGTTTTGCTGAAAGATCTGGACTTTAGATATCAATACCTGTTAGCCTCTGTTGGCCAGGAAATTGAGGACCAAGATGGTGTTACATCAGAGATTTCTATTGCTGGGCTACAGAGTAATAGATCATCCAAATATGGTAGGAGAGAACTCTGAGACAGATAGAGATCATCCAGATTTTGAGCTAGGGCATTACCAAAGATGTGAGGGCTATCCTGTAATCCTTGTGGAAGCCCAGTCTACACAAACTGGACTGGGGATTGATGGATGGACTCCTACCATTTCAAGGCAAAAAGGGATTGGGAGTCTGCATGGAGTGGAATGTAGAAAAGGACATCCTTGAAGTAAAAAACAGTGTACCAGGCTGTGGTTTCAAGGAATTGGTTTAGCAGGGTACAGGGGTTGGGTAATACTGGATGGATTAGTATGACAAAGCTATTAACTACTCTTGGGTCTTGAACCAATGAATAAGTGCCATTTGTTTTTTTTTTTTTTCACTGGAAGGATTGGAGTGTTACTAGGAGATTGTCAGGGAACCAGGAAGCCAATCTTCAGAAACTTTTTAATCATGCATAGGAGGCCTTTGACAGCTTCCACCTTGAGGGGATAATGTTTACTATGGGTGTAGTGTTGTTTGGTGTGCTAAGATATGGAAACTGGGGGGACATGGAGGGCCTATCCTGGAACTCTTGTATCCCACATTAGGGAATTTATTTGATTAGCCATTTCACAAGGGAATTATGCTTAAGTGGTTCCCCAGGTCTGGGTCTGACACTGTGACCAGGAAAATAGACTCAAATCCTAGCTTGCCAGTTTCCCCATCTAGGGCACTAGACACTTGGGGTTTATTATTTGAATGCTGGCTCCCAGGGTGCATAGGAGATCTTGTTCAAGTATAGGAGTTGGGCATTCTGGAAGAATTAGGAACTGGTGATGTAAGAGGAGATCACCTTTTCTTCAGGAAAGAGTTTTAGTTATTGGCTTGGTTTTAGGTTTTTCTTGAATTCCTACTATGGGGAATGTCCAAGACAAGAAAATTCTAGAGTGGTAGGTTAGGACTGAGTAGGTGGCTCCTATATTAATTTCAATATGGGATCCAGCTACTTACTGACATGTCAAGGTTCACCCAAGTCTCCTCCTGGCTGGTGGTCTGTGGTGTTGTATAAGGAGACACATTTAGCCTTGGGTCCCTTCAGTCTTCATCAATTGTGGTGAGCAGGACTTGTGCAAGAATCCTGCTTCCACTCCGGGGAGTGGTACATTCCTGGGCCCAGGGCCCATCCTTTCCATACAAAGGTCAGGGCCCTGGAGGTTCTTGGCGGTGAGGTAGCTTGGGCAGCTTGGAGCAGTCACATTTCCTGTGGCTCAACTCTCTACACTTGAAGCAGGTGCTTGCTGATGTGGAGCCTGGGTTTGGGTGGCCCAGAAGTGACAGGGTGCCCCTCCTTACCTGTCCCTCCCCAGCTGCATGAACATGATAGTTGAAAACTGAAAAGGCTGTTTCTAAAAGGGTACTCATGGAGGTCTGGAGATGAATGGAAAGTTTTTGCAACTTTCTACAGATATCCTGGGCAGCCTGGCTAAAAAAGTGAGTTCCCAAGAGGATTTGTACTTCTTTAGAGTCAGGATATACCAGAGTGCATTTTTTCATTGCCTCTACTAACCTTTGAAACAAGCTTTGGTTCTCATCCTTCTCCTGAATGTTTTTCCTAAGTTTGGTATAATTGACTGGTTTAGTAGTACATTTTCTTATCCCTTCAAGGAGACCAGTGATCATATGGTCTCTAGCCCCAGATCTACCTGGCCTCTCTGATAGTTCCACCCAGCATCTGCATTTGGGATTGCTATTGCCCCTACCCATATTAGTTAGGCTCTAGTGCAGTCAGTTTATCAGCATGCTTTTGTGCCCCAGTCCAGATAGGGAGCTTTTTCTCCAGGGTGCAGCAAATTGAATAAATAATGTGCATATCAGCCAAGGCTAGTTCAAAGGTCAGTGTGAAATGCTGGAAATCCTCAGTAAATTTAGCAGGGTCTTCAGAGAATTAGCCCAACTGTTATTTTCACTGTGCCAAATCAGTCCTGGAAAGGGGGTCATGCACCTTGATGGTTACTGCTTCCACACTGGCCACTTTTCTTATAGGATAGAGACCATCAAGCTTCTTAGCTGTGTGGATTGAGGCTGTGTTCCAGGTGTGGCCTGTTGAACTGGTCCCTGGGCTGTATGGGGGAGCACTGATGCTTCTGCTGGGATGGGTAATAAGTATGGGCTACTAAGAAAGAGGTCATCTAAGATGTCTATTTCCTTATTGGAAGGGGGTATTCCTTGTGTCTTCCCTCTTACACAGGAGATGTAACTGGAGTATGGGGTTGTAATTGAGCCATTTTTGACTGTCCTCTAATTTGTTTTGTAGCCATGCAGTGTTGCAGATAAAGATTAGCCTTTTCCTTTTTAGACCATCAACAGGCATGTTGTCCCAGTTTCTAAAGAGAAACCCAACTGGGGATTCTGTGGGAATGCTGGAGGAGCTGCCCATTACCCAAGGGAAGGATGAGAACTTACTCATCAGTCTGGCTTTACACTTCTAGACCTGACTGAAAGGAAACTGCTCACTGTCTTCATGTCCTGGATATTGGGAACCCCTGCTACTGGGCATCCTCAGGGCCCTTGAGGCCTTGGGAGACATTTGATTCCAGTCCCAGACCAAAGCTACCAGCCAAACTTCCTCCATAGAAAAGGGACTGGTTAGGGACTTTTTCTTATCTCTGATGGTCTTGAAGGACTTAGGGAGTGATCTGAGGAGGATATAAATGAGTGCCCATAAGACCAGGTATTGGAGGTTTGGGACATGATTTAAATCCTTAGTGAGAGACCATGGTCTGGAACAAAAGATGGATGGGGAGCCAGGGTCCTCCCAACAGGCAATGTAATGAAGAAGAAGGGGTCATAAGGCTTCCAGACTACTAGAGAGAGAATAGAGAACTGGGCATGGTGATGGATGGGGTTCCTTCAAGGGGCCAGACTGGGCCCAGCTACAAAATACTGCTTCTGCTAGTTAAAAGGCAGAAGTGGAAACAATAAGTCCCGAGAGAGTTCTGAGTTTTGGGGTGACTGGATAAGACACCAAAAGGAGATGATAGTCATGTTCTGAATGGAGGCATGAGTAGAGAAGAGGGAAGTCCTTGAGGAAATGGTAAAAAAGAGCAGAAAATGAGCAAGCACTGTGACCAGTTAGTCATGAACAGGGAAGGAATTGACAAGAGAGGAATACAGCAGGTCTGGTGGGCCCGCAGTGGACTTCTACTTGACTCGGGGAATGTCTCTAGTCAGGTATCATGGATGTTTTCACCCACTACACAGAGTCTTCTTGAAGCTGCACAGCACAATGCTAGCCCCTGCCACCTCTGAGTAGGGATCTGGAGACCTCTGAGTAGAGCAAGATTATGTCCTTTGGGAGCCAAACCAGAAAACTCTTTGAAACGGTAGAAGAAAATGGTGGACACACTAAAGAAGGCACAAACAGGCTCTGAGTCAAAACCTAAACTCACCAGTGTTTGTCAGGTGACTGAGAATGGTACTTCCTGGCTGACTGACTCACAAAAACCTGTTACCGATGTGGTTTCCAGATTCTTGGCCACATCATGAGAAAGAATTCAAGGACATACAACAATTTAAGCATGCAAGCAAAGAATTTATTGCAAAGTGAAAGAAGTGAAAGGACACACTAGAGAAGTGAGTATAGACGCTATTACCAGTGATGAAACATGACCAGTTACTCGAGGCCAGGGTTTAAGTAGCATGAAATGGGAGTGTCTCATTTCTTTATGGCTTTCATTAGTAGGGAAAATGTTAGGGCCAGTGTGTTCTGTCTTCTCTGATTGGGCAGAATAAGATATTATCAATTATTTTCTGAGTTAAATATGCAATAACTCAGACCTGGCTGCCCACAATAGCTCATGATTGGTTGCTAATAATAGCTCAGGTTTGGCTGTCTACAGTGTTATTTGTTAGCTCTGAGATTTTGTGCTTACTGCCCCCATCCCATTTTCCCTTTTCCCAGTTCCCTATTCTGACCTGCCTCATCAGCATGTCACATCAATATATTATTGGGAGTTTCATAATGGATCTAATAAATTCATGTGATTGGATACTAGCAGAGGTGGTGGCAGGCAACATGCATGTCTGAGATGCAGCTGTGGGCAATCAGGACACTAGCAGCAGCTGCTGCAACTGTGGGCAACAAGGGCACGTCTTCCTTACCCCCAAGTGCACAGTAGATGAGGGTGAGCATGCAGGTGCTGGGCAGCCACTGGCCATGCTAACTCCATAAACACTTGTTGAGTACTCGTTTGTCCTGCTGAGCCCACTGTCGTGGCCACCACTTGTGTCCTCACCATGGAGGCTCCTTGGGTCGAAGTTATTGCACAGTGAAATATCAAAAATTAAAATTACACCATATATCCAGGACAAGAATCAGAAAAATAGATAAAAAATCTCATCAGTTAAATGTGAGCTATTTTAAAGGTCTAGAATAAATTTAAGCAAGTGGCAGAAAAGTGCTTTAACACAAAACTAATCAATGAGAATGCCCTAGGCAAGAGAGAGAAACTGACCCCCAGAATAAAGTCATCATAACAATCAGATGCTTAGATAACAGCAAAAAATTACAAGCCATATTAAGAAACAGGAAGACATGGTCCACACAGAGGAACAAATTAAAACTTCAGTTGATACACCACATGTGGGACAAATAATCAATGATATTCAAATGTATCTCCTAAATCAATTGAAGGAGATGAGTGAAAATATGGGTTAAGAGATAAAAAATATTAAGATGATACTGGGTGAAACTGAAGAAGAATTTAAAAGCATTCAAGGAAAAATAACATAACATAATGGAAAGAAATACAAAATAGATGAGATGAAAAAGACATTAGAGGCATACAATAGCAGATTTGAACTGGCAGAAGAAAGGATCAGCAGAAGATAGGACATTTGAAATTGAACAGACAGAAGAATAGATGGAAAAATGAATGGAAAAATTGGAACATGGCATCAATGAATTGAATGACAGCATGAAGTGCACAAACATACATGCCATGTGTATCCCAGTAGAAGAATAAAAGATAAAAGGGGTAGAAAGAATAATTAAGAAAAAATGGCCATATATTTTTCATCTCTTATGAAAGACATATATATTTATGTCTAAGAAGTGCAATGTACACCAAATTGAATAAATATGCATAGACCTACTCCAAGCCACACACTAATCATAATGTCAAATGCCAAAGATAGAGAGAAAATTCTGAAACTAGAAAGGCAAAAGCAATTCATGATAAACAAGGGATTCTCAAAGAATCTAAGTGCTGTTGTCTCATCAGAAATCATGGAGGTGAAAAGGAAGTTGTATGACATATTTAGGACACCAAAAGTGAAAAACTGCTGGCCAAGATTTCTTTATCTGGCAAAATTTTTCTTTAGGTGGGTGAGTTTAAAATATTCACAGATAAACAAAAACAAACAGTTAATTAAAAATAGACCTGCCCTATAGGAAATACTAAAGGGTCTGCAGGTTAAAAGGAAAAAAAAGAAAACAGACTTGGAGGAGAGTGCAGAAATGAAGATTATTAGTAAGAGTAATGAAAAGGGTAAAAAGTGACAAAAATTCAACATGACAAATGAAAGCCAATGATAAAATTGATGAAGTAAGTGCCTTTATAGTAATAACATTGAATATTAATGTATTAAATTTCTCAATTAAAATAAACAGACCTACAGAATTGATTTTAAAAATTACCCATCTTTATGCTGTCTACAAGGAACTCATCTTAGACTCAAAGATGACAATAGGTTAAAAGTGAAAGGATGGAAAAACATATTACACACAAACTTTAACCAGAAAAGAGCTGGTTTAGCTATGCTAATACCAGACATAATAGACTTTAAACCCAAAACTGTTAAAAAAGACAAAGAAAAACATAAAATGTTAATAAAAAGGGCAATATACCAAGAAGAAATAGCAATAATAAATATCCAACTAAGTGGGGTCCCTCAAATACATGAGGTTCACACTGGCAAAACTGAAGAAAGAAACAGAATTAGCTACAGTAATAGTTAGAGACTTCAATACACCACTCTTATCAATATATAAAACATCTAGACAGAATATCATTAAGGAAACAGAGAAGTTGAATAATATGACAAATGAACTAGACCTAACAGATATATACAGAACATTGCAAATCAAATCAGCCTCATATACATACATCTCAAGTGCTCATGGATCAGCCTTCAGGATAGCCCCCATGTTGTGTCACAAAACAGGTCTCAATAAATTAAAAAGATTGATAATTGATAATTGCAAAGCACTACCTGTGATCATGAAGGAATGAATCTGGAAATCAATAACTGGAGGAGAAGGAGAAAATTCTCAAATATATGGAAGCTAAATAAAAGAAATAAAAGGCATCCAAATTGGAAAGTAAGAAGTAAAACTTACACTATTTGCAGATGAAAGAATTCTATATTTCCATAAGATGTTCAATAATCAGTGAGACAAAAAGAAATTGCAAGAGAAATCAGTAAATATTTTGAGATGAATAAAAAAGAAAACATTATGTATCAAAACCTGTGGTATAAAATCAAGAGAGAGATGGGAGTGAAGTATATAGCACTAAATGCATACATTAAGAAAAGAAAGAGGTAAAACCTAAGACCTACCTGCATACTTGGAGGAACCAGAAGAAAAAGAGCAAATGAAGCCCATATCAAGCAGAAGGGAGCAAATAATAAATATTGGAGACAAAATAAATGAAATTGAGAATGTAAAACAACAGAAAAAAAAATTAGAACCACCAAAGCTAAAAGTTGCTTCTTTGAGAGAATCAATAAAATTGACAAACCATTAGCTAAATTGACCAAGAAAAAAAGAGAAAATTCAAATAAATAAAATCAGAAGTGGTGGGGCATTATTGCTGGTCCCACAGAAATACAAAATATCATAAAAGCTATGAACAACTATATGTCAACAAATTATACAACCTATATAAAATGTACAAATTCCTAAATGCTCAAAAAGAAAACAGTTCAAAAAGTTCTTCTATTCCCACTGCCTTGGAAAGAGAAGAACTTGACAACCCAGTCACAAGTAAAATGATTGAATCAGTTATCAAAAACTTCCCAATAATAAAAAAAAGCCTAGGACCAGAAGACTTCACAAGTAAATTCTCTCAATTTCTCTGAGAAGAATTAATACCAATCCTGCTCAAATCCTTCCAAAAAATTTAAGAAGTTGAAACACTACCTAACTCATTCTTTGATATCAATATTACTCCAATACCAAATTCATATAAAGATACCAAAAGGAAAATTACATACCCATCTATTTAATGAATTTAGTTGCAAACATCCTGAACAAAATATTTGCAAATCAAATCCAACTGTACACTAAAAGAATTATACACGATGATTAAGTGGGTTTTATCCTAGTTATGGAAGGGTGGTTCAACAAAAGAAAATCAATTAATGTAAAAGATCTCATTCACAAATTGAAGGGTTAAAGTCACATGATCATCTCAATTGATGCAGAAAAGACATTTGACCAAATGCAGTGTCCTTCCTTGATAAAAACACACCAAAAGATAGGAATAGAAGGAAACTTCCTCCACATGATACAGAGGATATATGAAAAACTCACAGCTAATATGCTCAATCGGGTAAGACTGAAAGCTTTCCCTCTAAGATATGGAACAAGATAATGACACCCATTTTCATCACTGTTATTGAACATTGTGCTAGAATTTCTAGATGGAGTAATTAGAAAAGAAAAAGAAATACATGACATCTAAATCAGAAAAGAAGAACTAAAACTTTCACTATTTGCAGATGAAAGAATCATATATTAAAAACTCCTGAAAAATCTACAATAAAGCTTGTAGAGCAAATCAGTGGATTCAGCAAAGTGGCAGGATACAAGATCAACACACAAAAATCAGCAGTGTATCTATACAATATTAAGAGGTTATCTGAGGAGGAAATCAAGAAACTAATTCTATTTAAAATGGTAAATAAAACATTAAAATATATAGGAATAAAGTTAACTAATATATGTAAAAGATTTATACACAGAAAAGTACAAAAATTGCTTAAAGAAATTAAAGATCTAAATTAATGAATTACTTCCCATGTTCATGAATTGGAAGAATAAATATAATTAAGATGCCCATTCTAAACATTTTGATTTATAGATTCAATACAATCCAACCTACTATAAGGTCTTGAAGATGTTTCCCTACATTTTCTTCTAGTAGTTTTATGGTCCTGGCTTTTATATTTAGATGTTTGATCCATTTTGAGTTGATTCTTGTATAGGGGTCCTCTTTCATTCTTTTGGTTGTAGATATTCAGTTCTCCCAACACCATTTGTTGAAGAGACTGTTTTTCCCATTAGTATGGGCTTGGCAGGTTTCTCAAAAACCAGTTGACTGTATAGGTGAGGGCATATTTCTGAATTCTCAACTGTATCCCACTGATCGATGTGTCTATCTTTATGCCAGTACCATGCTGTTTTGACCCATGTAGCTTTGTAATATGTATCAAGGTCAGACAGTGAAATTTCTCCCATGTTGCTCTTCTTTTTTAGAATGCTTTTGGCTATTCGGGTGCACTGACCCTTCCAGATGAATTTGGTAATTGCTTTCTCTAATTCTGTAAAGTAAGCTGTTGGGATTTTGATTGGTATTGCATTGAATCTATAAATCAGTTTGGGCAAGGTTGACTTCTTCACGATATTTACTCTTCCAATCCATGATCACGGAATGTCTTTCCATTTGTTTAGGTCTTTTTAAATTTCTTTTATCATTGTTTTTTAATTTTCTGCATATAAGTCCTGTACTTCTTGGGTTAAATTAACTCCTAGGTATTTAAGTCTTTTTGTTGCTATTGAAAATGGAATTTTCCCCCTGATTTCTTCCTAAGTTTGTTCAGTACTAGTGTATAAAAACATTACTGATTTTTACGTGTTGCTCTTGTATCCTGCCACTTTGCTGAACCCATTTATTAGTTCAAGTAGCTTTTTTGTGAATACTTCAGGATTTTCTAAGTACAGGATCATGTCATCCACAAACTGAGAGTTTTACTTCCTCTTTTCCTATTTGGATGCCTTTACATTTTTTTTTTCTTGTCTAATTGCCATAGCTAGAACTTCTAGTACAATGTTGAATAACAATGATGACAGTGGGCATCCTTGTCTTGTTCCCGATCTTAGAGGGAAAGCTTTCAACCTTTCCCCATTAAGTATGATGTTGGCTGTAGGTGTTTCATATATGCATTTTATCTTTTTGAGGAATTTCCCTTTTATTCCTATCTTTTGAAGTGTTTTTATCAAAAAAGGATGCTGGATTTTATCAAATGCCTTTTCTGCATCTATTGAGATGATCATGTGTTTTTTTTCCCCTTCAATTTGTTAATGTGGTGTATTACGTTGATTGATTTTCTTATGTTGAACCAGCCTTGCATACCAGGAATAAATCCCACTTGGTCGTGATGTATAAGTCTTTTGATATGATGTTGGATTCAATTTGCAAGTATTTTGTTGAGAATTTTCACATCTATGTTCATTAGAGACATTGGTCTGTAATTTTCTTTTCTTGTAGAATCTTTATCTGGCTTTGGTATTAGGGTGATGTTGGCTTCATAAAATGTGTTGGGTAATTTTCCCTCCTCTTCAATTTTTTGGAAGAGTTTAAACAGGATTGGTGTTAATTCTTTTTGAAATGCTTGGTAGAATTCACCTGTAAAGCCATCTGATCCTGGAC
>JAQZBX010026319.1:0-29015 GCA_029593785.1 Cabassous unicinctus
CTGAAGTAATTTAATCAAAAGGTCTCACCTACAATAGGTTTCCTTGCACAGGAATGCATTATCTTTAAGGACTGGATTTTCTGGGGTATGTAAAAACTTCCAACTGCCACTCCAGCCTTATCCATCAATAACTGATAAAGAATATTTAATTCTTCCACCTGTTTCTTCATTTAATTTTATCCAGTATTGCTACATACATATCCAGGCTATATAAGTAGTTCCATCAGTCAGTATCCTTCAACAAGAGAGGGTTAAGTAAACGTGTGTACATTAATGAATATATAATAACTGATTATTTTCAAAAGACATAGACACTTATAAGGAAAATACAAGGACTGTGCAGTGTTTGGTGGTTAGTAAACATACAAATACAACCTCTCTTAAATAGAATATAGTAGGTCCTTAGTTGGGGTGAAGAAGCATGAAAAAGTGTAATTAAAGTAAATTATATTATAAGGTAAAATATAACAAGAAGGGATTTGCATGTATCCTTGAGAACTGTTTGCTCTGAACAAAGGGCCAAGATTAAATGAAATCTACTCCTTTTAGGTTCTACGGACACTCTCCCTTTCCCTTAGCCAGGAACAAAAAGATTAAAAAGAAAAACAAAAAATATATATATAAATAAAAATGATTATGCATTGTTATATTGTCCTATTTCTTACCATTACCCTTATACCAAGTAACACAAATGATAACTAATATCACAAAACAGTGTACATGACTTTGAAGTTTTAAATGGGTGTAACTAATTATTTAGAAAAATCTTCCAAATATCCATCCTAAAGTCCAGAATTCTATGTAGATGAGGAAAATCCTAATATGCTTCTAATACACTTATCACATTGATCAAATAGGAGGATAAAGATTTTGACATTTATTGAGTATTATATAACATGGTAAACATAAGTGGATAGACTTTGAATTGTTTTTTCTGGGATATTGGTGTGATGAGAAAACTTTTTCCCTAATATTTCATCAAAGAGGGTCTTTAACTGAAAGGTATGTAAAATGTGGGTTTGGAATTCCACCCAAATACCCTGTGTATCTTTGTATATGAGCATATACTCTACTTGTGTGTATGTGTGTGTTTGAAAGAGAGAGAAAAAGAAAGGATGGATTTGCATATAACATGGGGAATTATGAAGAATTAGAAAAAGACCATAGAAGAAACTATTTGAAGATGATTCCAGGGGTTCCAGGAAGTGTTTCATGATACATTTGCTTTTTCAAAGGGTTCCTAGAAACAACTCTAAGAACAATGCTTTGAAGGACCTTTTCCTGAAAGGCTTTCTGGTTTCCTACTAATACTCAATAATTTTAAGTTAAGCAGTACTGCTTCCATTCATTAAGAGATATCAAGACTTGCACCAAGGTTAAGGAACTATTCAAAACTAAGCATTTGGCTTTCTTCATTTTTAATTACATAGTTTTTCTACAGTATTTTTCTGCAGAAATTAACCCTAGGTCTTTATATGATCTATAACTAAGAAACTTCTTCCACATGCACCAAAAAAATAAATAAATAAAAGGTTTAGAAAATATCAATTTATAAAGAAATATTTTGTTAAGTGTATTTTGAAGCCAGGATAAAATTATACTAGAACCCATATTTTTCTTTATACTTAATATTTGTCTCCCATGAGTTCTTCCACCCATTCCCTTGTGGCAGAACTGAAAATAACATACAATCCATTTAAATGATGAAAATCCTCATGTCCATTTTCTTATACAACGTAATGGTCTGAAATAACACATTTGCAGTAAGGTTGTTCTTTGGACTTGACCCACATTAGAATCAAAACTCCTTTTATACTAAATGCTTTACATGGTCTTCATTATTTTGCTCACAGCAGAAGGTAAATAAAACCACTGTCATTGGTTCCACTTGCAAAAATAAAAATAAAAAAATCTCAGAATGAAGTGCCTAACACTGGCAAGGTAGAATTTATTAGGGCATCCAAGATCTGATGCTCATTTTCATAATCCTTATACTAGGGATCTGTACAGTACATCAAATTGTTCTCTCAGTTAAAAAAGAAAACACTGAAAATAACGTGTTTTATTTTTAATGCACAACATGCTTTTTATAAGCAAGACATATAGTTTCAACATATCAGTTCCCTCCTTTCAGATACACTACTTGTGAATGTCTACACTCATATAAATGTGTACTTACAGGTCATTCTTTCATCTCTTTAGTTCCTTGAACATGAACAAACAAAACAATTAGCTTCTTAAGGAATTTCCAACATCCGTTCTAAATTGTGCTTTCCAAATAGTTTAGGAGAATGGTGAAGCTTTCATATAATAATCTCCTGGTTCCTATATCCAGTAACCTAGCCATTGCTGTTTTTGTTTTCCTATTTCCAGACTATCCATATCCTGAATCTCATCCAGATATGACAAGTATGAAAGTCACCGGTTATTAGCAACTAAAATAGTTTATTTCTCTTGTATGATTAATCCTCAATTTTTTTTTAACATTTCAGGAATAAACATTTAATTTCACTGCATGTTTTGAATTTTAGTGTGAGACTGGAAGTGGACAGGTTAAATATATGTAGTATAGAGAAGAGGAAAGATTGGCTGAATTTTATGCAGGTAGTTATTGGAAAAGAGGGGAAAATACCACTTTTCTTTACAAAGATAAAATACAGTTGGAATCCATTGGATTGTGGATAAAGTAAAATAGTTTTAAAAAGCTTGGAATCTGCCACCAAATACAGGATCATTTCATAGGCCTGTTATTTAATAGTTTCATAGTTTGGTGTAATTAATTGAAGCTTTCTTGTCTCTATTCTGCATATGCAAAAATGACTCTTAATATAGTACCTTTTTATTCACTGGGTTGTTATGGGAGATATATGCATGTTAATTATTTTTTAAAGTGTCAGTAGTAAAATATGCTCTCATTTAATATCATTTGACATTGTAAAATTCTCAAATCTATATACTGTTTAAAATAATGTGTGTAATAAAAACACTGTGACCTGTCAAATGTTAAAATTCATAATCTTTCCAAATTTTTAAAATGCACTATTTAATCTTTAATCTTAATTTTGTATTATTTCAGAAAAATAAAATTTCTATTCTATTTTCTGAATTCACCTCATCCTCATGGAAAGTCAGAACAACGTCACTGAATTTGTCTTCTAGGGGCTATGGCAGAATAAGCAGATAGAGCTATTATTGTGTTTCTTGCTCCTGCTCTGCTACTTGGCAGTCTTAATGGGGAACTTGATAATCTTACTCAGGATTACGTGCAGCCATCTGATCAAACAACCAATGTACTACTTTCTGTGCCACCTCTTTCTCATGAACATCTCCTTCAATTCTGCTGTTTTCCCTGGGCTAATCATAGACTTAGCTGCAGAGAGATAAAGCATTTCATACAGCAACTGTATAACCCAGCTCTTCACTGTCCACTTGCTGGCAGGTATGGAAATATTAATCTTGGTGTCCATGGCTTTAGACTGCAATGTTGCCATTGTCAAGCCCCCTCCACTACATGGTCATGAACCTGAACCGGCAGAGGTGTAACACGTGGCCTGGGGCATGGGTTTTTGACACTCTATTGCTCTACTGCTCATGGGCCTCAGATTACCTTTCTTCTGCTCATGGTATTCTGGCCATTGTCTACTGCTCATGGTCCTCAGTTTAATCAGATAAATCACTATATGTATGAAATGAAGCCTCTTTTAAAGACATTCATGTGATTAGTATTTTAGCTAATGTCAATTCAGGGATGGTTGTGATTGTAGTCTTTCTTTTCCTGATGGCCTCATACATAAACATACTGTACACTATTAGAACCCAGTTCCTTTGCAGGATGATGCAAAGCTCTCTCAAGAGCTCTCACATTTTGGTTGTAGTTTTGTTTTTTTTGTGCCCTGTATGTATAGCTATGCTTTACCTGCTGGGAGTAAGAACAAGGACAAGGAAATCTCTGTGTTTTATATTATGATTACACACATTCTGAATCCTTTCATCTACACTTCAAGAAATACAGAGATGAAAACTGCCAAACAATATGTATGCTCCTGAATTAAAGTAAATGAAGTGATATTCCTTGTGCTTCAAATCCTGTGTTTCCAGCATAGTTATCATTAGAAATAATGTCGGGGAAAAAATTAAGCTTTCTTTGGGAGTATTAAATGACCTTTGAACTTAATGAGCCAAAGAATCAAATTATTATCATTCCTATAGCCATCTGCATTGAGAGGGTCCTACCTAGTTCCAGGTGTCACCATTTAGATTTGAAAAATGCAAGAAATATCATCCTAAATCACATCACTAATCATGTCACTCCCCTATCAAAAATTTATATGCAAACTATTTTCCATGGAATAAAATCCAACCTACTTTATGACATTTTAATTAGAAAATTTCCCAAATTGGTCCAAATCTTAACTTGCTAATATTAGATCTCACTACATTGGAAGAAAGTATGGTTTTACACAATGATAATAGTGAAGGAAACATTGTTCTAATATGACTGTCAGTTTCTAATCCCTTGGTCTTGTCAACTTGTTTAATTTTGATGAGCCTCATTATTTGAAATATTTATTATTATGGGGTATTATGTTTTGTACAGATATAAGAGTATGTCGGCTAAGACACATGCAACTTTGCCATGGCATATGGCATAATAGAAACTCTTTTCTTATTACCCCATGCTCTTTATTTCTTTTCCTTTGCTAGGATATTTTAACAGCTACACCGGATCCCTCTGCCTTTTCCAAACCTACTCCACAGTCTCTTGTACTTTTTGGTGTATTTATACTCTCCCCTCTTTTAGGATGCCCCTTCGCATAAACTTCATGCTCCATTTCTTCTGCATAATTTACACTACTTCTTGTATTTTGTTATTCAGAAAGATATTGCATACCCATCAACAAACCAGAATGATTTCCTTGACTCTCCCCATTCTTATTTTACTTATTATATGTAAATTTATTCTATTTTAAATAAAATACTCATGTTTCCTTTATATGAACTCTATTTTCCCAATTTGACTGAGCTATGTATTAGGTACTGTGTCTTTTTTGTTTGTTTATTTCTCTCTCTTGTTATTAGCAATGTACTTGGCACAAAGTAAAATGGCAATAAATGCTTACTTAACTGAAATAAAAGATATAAGCTCTTTCTTTTATTTAACTGCATAAATATTACATTTATAAAATATTCCTTATGCCATTCATAACCATGTAGTGATAATGAAATATGTGGTGTCTGAAGTGCCAAAAATTTGTCCATGTATATAAGTTAAAGTGAGGTTTAGAATAAAATCTAATACTATCCACACTTATAAAGTTTTTTTAGTTATTTATTTTCTGCATCAAGGATATACTGCTATTCACATTACCCTTCATGCCCACAACTAATAGATCCCATTACTCACTATCAGGCTTATCTTGGTTGCCTTTTCTCCTGACATTTCTTTGAGTCCAGGCACTTACCTCTTCTCAAAAGAATGAGTGCATTAATTTCACAAAGCACTTTTCTGAGTTTCTTCTGAACAGCAGCCAGGAGTAGTTCCAGGACAGCACATAATAGAAGTAATGTTTGTTTGTTTTTTCAATAGGAGCTCATCTTTTGATGTTTCACTTCAAGGGGCCATTCCCAAATCTAACATAACTTTTCTTTCCCTTGGAAGCATGGAAACCTCTGGCAAATTGCAGAAAAACTTTCTGTTTCTTCCAAAATAAATTAGCTCTGACTAGATAGTTGTTCATGGCCTATTTGATTTTGTCTAATATAGTATTTTTTCTGGATGTAATTGAATTGTTTTTCATGAGGAAACTGTCTACATTTTGCACCTCTCATGTGTGTGAGATATGTGTATTTGAGTGTATGGTGTGGGAGGACTTGGGTTTCTTAAGGAGAGATCTGAATAAAGAACATCCCACCAAATAGAATGTATGCAATAAAACCATGAAAACATTATTATCATTTTCTTTTAGGTGCCACAATTTTTACGGGAAGAATATATGATGAAATCTATATTACACTCATACCTGAAATCAATTGATCTAATAATAATGATGCATTTCCTAGTTGTTCTTTCTAACATTCAATTTCTGGCCTATAATATAATTATGGCTTACTGCAAAAATATCTGTCAAATGAATGCAAAGAATAATCTGACCAATTGTTTTGCTTAGCATGCAAATGTAAGCACAGAATACCTAAGAAATATTTTGTGACTTAAATATGCACTTTAAAAAGTTCTATCCATTAATATATGATTCTTTATATTTAAAAGATTTGAAGTCCACCATACTAAATTTTATTACAGAAACACCTATATCCAGAGCATAACCACTCATAACCAACAAACAAATTATTTAAGAACCAAGATGGTCTGAAATCTCCAGGCTGGAAGAAGTTTAGAAGTCTTGGTGCAGCTCAGAGAAATATTGTATAACAAATTAAGCTGTGAGTGACACAGTTCTTCCTGACTCCCTGTATTAGTCATACTCTTCCTGTCCATCCATTCTTTTCTTTATATGTACATCTGTCTCTAAGCTTCTAATGAGTGGGAATATCTAGACACTTTTATGCTATTCTCATATTTATTTAAAGATCTTGTGAGGCTTATGATTATATTGACAATGTATCATATATTTCAGTCATCTTAATTTCAAATAATTCTTTCTTTATTCTCTATATAAACTGTCATATTTCTCAGAACATTTTGATTTTACTATATTTATTTGGACTACTTCTTCTGAATATTCAAAAAATCTTGTTTTTATTTATGTTTATTTTAAAATGATCCATAACTGAACTGGGTCCATCACAAGTAATTTGGAATAGTAGCTGTTTTCTAATACTCATTTTCCAAGAAATCTGGAAGATGTCAAGTGAGTATGAAGGGCCTTTTGCCTGGCTCATAATTATATGCAGGTCATATATAAGAGTACCAATAATTTGAATAAACTCACAAGTGCAAGGAATGTGATGTGCAGGGTGCATTAAGGAGATCCACAGTTTATGCTCTGGAGTCAGAAAGAACTCTTTATGATAGTCTGGATGTTTTATCCTGCATATAAACCCTGTAAGGTTCTTAATTCAATTAGTGGATTAGCATATACTAAGTCTTCCATATGTGGTCATGGTAGTTGCTCTTGTTACTATGATCTGAGAGAATTCTTATACCATCCGAACAGGGGTTGAGCAATGTGACAATTTAGAGTTGGTATCAGGATCTCTGACTCAGAATTTCAGGTTTTAAACAAATCCCCAAAGCAGCTCCACCAGATAGCTTTTGCTGTTTATTTGGTTGTGCAAACAAAGGAGCACAGTGGCCTAATGGCCCAAATGGCTCCTGTATCTACAGAAATTCTTATGTTATAACATTATGGTGCTAATGAATAATTGGGTGGAGTTGGATAGAGGTTCCTTCATTAATAAACATTAAGGGGCTGAACAAGATTGGGGATGGGTACCAAACCAGGGTTAGTCACAAAGTTACAACCATTATCAGAGATGAAGTTTCTGGGATAGGAAAATACAGAATAGAGGCCAGTCACAGGAGTTTCCATATGGATATTAAACACAAGGGTGTAGTGGTTACCATCACAATAGTAAGTAAACACAATGGTGAGGCTAAGTCTAGAGTAATCATAAATAGAGGTGAGACCTGTTTAAAATGAGCATCACAATAGCAGGTTTAAACTAACTCCAGCCTGTCAGCAATTTCAGATATTAAACTTTTCTATTTAATAATATAAAGGCATCTATATAATGATTTTGTAATCATTTTTTATTAATTCTTAACCCTTGGTTAAAAAAGGTTCTAAGACATTTTGTGGTTTCCAAAATATTTTTGGAAATTAATCTATATTGGTATAAATTACTGGCTTGTACTTGTCTGCATTTATTTCAGATTTAGATAATGGAGAAAAATTAACAGAATTAGTATCTAATGGGGAATTCTTCTTGAAACAGCCTAAATCTAATCTGAAGTTCACTCAGACTTGATGGTCAGCTGAATTCACAATTCCACCATTTAGGCAGGTTAGTTTAGGAAAAGGGTAGCTGAGTCTAAGATGTGGCAGAAAAAGATGGCCGTGAAACACATGGCCATGGAATCCCACCTGGAAACCCCCTGACAGAAAGACTGCCACAGAGAAGGCTACCAGAAGGATCCCATAAGACCCGGAACACAAGAACCCCATTTGGAACAAGATTGGAATGAGATTCCATTTGGGGTCAAAGGAAAGCCCCAGATATCCTCAAAGGGGCTAACCATTGGCCTCCTGGGGAACCAACCGGTGGAGTAACCAATCAGGACAACAAACAGCTGGGATTCCTCCCACTACATTAGATAAAGGAGGAGTAAATAATAGCTTAATAAAGGTAGCTCACAAGCCCACGATAAAGCTTAGAGAATCTTGCATCTAGAGGTGCATAATCCTGTTCTCTTCTCTCATTTCTCAATAAACAACTGGCCTAACTAAACTGGTATGTTCTTAAATTCTTTCATGTAACATAGCCAAGAGCCTAGAGGAATCCATCATCCCCAACTTTAACAGTGTCCCATTAAACATGTTTTTGGGTGTTTGATACCAAGCAAATTGGATTCTTTTCTCCTGATGCACCTTTAATGATAATTCCTGAGACACTGGGGTTTCAAGGAGAGAAAGAACTTATTTGTTTTTACAAAAAAGGAGATCAGTTGCCTTATATGGCCCAAAGACTGCCTCCCTGATCTGCAGAAATTCTAATATTTTATAACATATGGATGCTAATGAATAATTGGGGTGGAGCTGGACACGCTTTCTTTCATTAGTAAACATTAAGATGATGAACAGGATGGGGATGGATATGTAGCAAACCAGAATCAGTCACAAGGATTTGGGATGGAGGTATACAGAACAAAGATCTCTACAAAGTTCTTCATCTGAATATTAAACAGAGGTGGATAGAGTGGTTACCAGCCCAATACTAAGCATACACAAGGGTGAGCTGAATCCATAAACAGGGGAAATTCAATCTAGAATTACCATCACAATAGAGAGCATATCCAAAGGTGAGTCTAATCTATAAACAAGGGTAAAGTCAATCTAGAATTAACATCACAAAGGTAAGCATACACAAGGTGAGGTTAAGTCTAGAGTAACCATAAAAAAGGGAGAGGCCACTCTAGCTAGCTTCAGTAATTTCATATATTCTTTTGCTATTTTATAATATAAAGGCATCTTTGTAATGATTTTATAATTGTAATTATTTGTTAATTTTAACCGTTAGTTACAGTTTATATGCTAATTACATTAATACAATCTAATTTCATTCTTAAGACTATAACTTCTTTTTAAGTATATTATAATTTGATTATTCTAAAAATGCTTTAAACACTTTAGTTTCAATTGTATATTATTCAAACCAAATTCTAAGTTAAAAAAGTAGAGTTAAAGTTAATGAAATATTCATTGTTGACAATGAATTTCATTGAGTACCATTCCATAGTTATGTACCTTCCTCCCTATTCTCATTTAAATTTGCATATAAACAGTAAAGAAAAAATTTCTACCTTTCAAACAACCTGTCATCCTAAAATTTAAATAAAGATTATTCTGCTTCATCTAAGCTAAGTTTATAACATGGTGTATTTGATATCACTAAGAAAATTTGAATGTATCTTGGAAATTGTACTTAAATTAAAGAGCATGTATTCTTATTATGCTAAAGCACACACAAAAGGGTTCACAGAAATATATTTAATGTACCAAAGAAATAAAGTAATCATTTAACTAAATTTTTTTCAGTCCAGTAAAAAGACTTTTTTTGAGAAATAGGGGAAAGGACAGAGCTTGCTGAGAAATGGGAGAGAAAGATGGAAATGCATACCAAGATTTGGTGTGGACCCCTCTAGGCAGAGAGCACCACTAAATTTTTATAGTCCAAGAAAAAAATCAGGCTACTGACATTTGTTAAGCATTGTCTTAAGATAGTCAATATATCATCAGAATAACTTTTTTTTTAACTAATAGATTGTGAAAATTGAACTTTATATGATCACCATCTTTAAAACTACACTGTGATTTTGTTGTTCTTCATTCCATTGGATCTGGTTGTATATGTGTTCATGAGGAAGGAAATTTAAAAATTAAAATAATAATAAGGGATTTAATTCTCCCTGGTGAACATAAAAGATGACACTTTATCCTCCTTCTCTTCTCTCTTTATATTTAATTTTGAAAATCTGTAAGTTGTCTTTCTTTTTCCTTTTAAAATGTATGTAAATTTAAGATGTAAAAGGTTAAATGAGCCTCTTGCAAAGTTTACCACACAAGAGGGTCCCTATTTCTTCACAATATATTCAAGGAAGATATTTCCCTATCTTTCAGTTTCCTGGAAAAGATCAGCATAACTTCCAGGGGACTCAGTGTAAATCTATTTCTGAAATATCTTGAGAATATGTTTGAAATGAGTTGTATCCCTTAACCACATAACAAAGTTGAGTTCTCTTTCTGTCTTTGCAATATTTTGGTGAATGTCAATATTGAATCACATTCTGGTTTAAGGCTTAATCAACAATGAAATTATTTTTCTTTCTCTTTTTCCTTTGTGGAGATGTTTTCTGGTTTGGGAGAAGATTTTGTATTACTTATCTTAAAACAAAATATTAGACAAGTTATCATTTTTGTGAATTTTTTGAGCTGTTAATTATTCATGAATTGAGGCAGCTTTCAAAAGACATGGAAAGGAGCTCCCAAAAGAAAAAGAAGGTGAATGTGAAAACTTAAAGTAAAAATATTTTATTGGCTACTGAATATGGGAACTTGAAGTAATAAAAGAAATATTTCATTGATTACTGTAAAATTCCTTTTCTATTTCCTTTAATTTAAAAAGTTGGTCATCTTAGGGTTAGGTGTGACACATAGTGGACATAGGGCTTCCCAACATTTAACTTAATCTTACGTAAATTTGGGGGACTTGTTTGCTTAAATTTGTCTATTTCCCCCCTTTGATCATACACTTGATAAAGAGCTCAATTAGTTATTGGCCTATTTTTTTCACCACTTCAGTCTCCAGATTCTGTGTAGAGATCATTTGTAATGGAGGTTGTATCCATGGCAACTTCTGCTACACATGGCTTGGGGGAAAGCAAAATTTGGGACACCTCTGACTCCTATCCTTCCACTAGTGTCAATATCCCTGCTTCCTCTCATGACTATTCAGGTGTGTATTCCAATTTACCTACTCTGGGCAAGAGCCCAGAGGGAACACACACATTTTGAGAAGATTGCTGTTTAGTGGAATCCTCAGTCCTGAGGGTTGGATGTCCAATCTTCCAGTTCAGTGACAACATGAATCCTGTTATCTCTGAGGGCTGGAGAGTTGGGGACCTTCCACCCTGAGCATCAAGAATCCTGAAAATAGCAGGTCATGAGATAAACTAGTTTTCCCTGAGACTTCAATGACCTCAGTGAATATATACTAGAATTATTTTTGCTCATCTGAGGACCAGTCAAAGATGAAATGGAAAATAAGCAAAACTCTGAAGAAAGGAAAGTGATGTAGATTGTGTTTTAAAGCATTGGGAACAATTTGGTTATAAGCCAGTAAGTAATAAAAAAAAAATTCTTGTGCAAACTGCATGGTCACTGTGCAGATTAGATTAATTAGAAATAACCTTCAAAGAGACTTTTTGAATAAAAGACTATTTTACAGTTAAACTTTCTTTGTAAGAAAATGAAAATTATAAGTAACCCTAGTGAATTGTGTTTTTGTGACTAAATCTCTATTTGTGTCTGCCTATTTGCTCAGTTTATATATTCAATAATTGGGATGATAATATCAAATACACAAATGAAAATTCTTAAAAGAGCTCTATTCAAATTACTAGAAATTCAATAAGGGCTCATATGTAAATGAGTATTCCTGGAGCCCAAATTAGAAAAGTTAAGGAAGATAGAAAGCTCTTGTATATATCTGAATGTAGAAACTATTAGGAAAGGGGAAAAAAGTTTTTCCTAAATTCCTTGACTATGCAGCCCTATCAAGGGCTTCTTCTCTTGGTAAGAGCTATGGGGGAAGGACTAGGTATGATAAGGTAGGGAAGTGTAAGTTTAACTTAAAACTCTACTAAGCTGGGAATTAAGAATCATAATTTATCCTGTAAGCCCATGATTTAAACCTTTCAACAACCTTAAAATGAGGGTAATTAATAATCCAATTACCATATTTCAGTAAGTAAAGAAAAAATCCTTGATAGCTTTGTAAAGATATTTCTAAATAATAGTTAAAACATATTTAACAATTATAATATATTCTAGAACTTTGCAATCAGTATGCTTTAAAGATTTTTCATAATTTTAAAATTTTGTTAAAGAACAAAAAATTTCAGCCTCCTATAGAAAAAGAATAAAAAAGACATTTTTTGCATAAACTGTAAGTGTTCCAATTTTATTTAGCTTAGGTGTAAACTCCCTAGGTTTTTAAGATATAATGAAATAAATTATCATTATATGTATTAATTATTTAAGATGATAAAAAATTGTAAGTTTGTGCTTAATGAAATTGACGTCTGTCCTAAATTATCATTATATGTATTAAATCTTTAAGATGATTAAAACTGTAGGTTCATGTTTAATGAAATTAACTTAAAGAAGATAATGTAGATCTATCCTAAAGTGAAATGAGTAGTTTTCATGGAACAGAATAAGGGATGTAAGACAAGACTTTTAAATGGATAAAGGTAAATTTCTTTGGTTGCTAACTAATTAACAAGCTTATATAAAGGCAAAGTAACTAGTTTATGTGGCTATGGTTAGTTATAGGAAGTTTGCAAAAGCATTTTCTCAACTAAAATATTTAAATGGCTAATTCCATGAAGCCGTTATTAAATAGAAACCTAACCTGATACTGATAACAAAAGTAACCTTTGGTTAATTATAAGAAGTTTGTAAAAGTATTCTCTAAACTGAAGTATTTAAATGGCTGATTTCAGGTAGCCATTATTAACTGGAAACCTGAACTGATATTGATAATAAAAAGTAACTTTGTAACAGCAAAACCTGTCAGAGGCCACCTCAATCTGCATATAAAATTGTGGTAGGGAGAAGATAATCTTGATTCCAATGAGAATCTTAGGTTTCCTTTAAATAATGGAGAAAGTATTTTTTCTTGTACTGCTAAAGTAAAATTCCTGTTAATTAATGTAATTATGGTAAAGGTATAGAAATAAAAAATAAATTACTAAAAATAGTTAAGTTCATTTAATATGTTACAAGCTGCATTGGAAATATTTAGAAAGCATACAAAAACTAAGATAGACTTCAGTATTGTCAAACTCTTGTGCATTCAAAACAGGTCTCCAGTACCCTGCATGGTGCCTCTCCATTTGAGTTATCCATTAGGTTGGTCACTATGACATGTAAAATAATAAAAGGATATACCACATCTCTGGATATGTTCCTGGCATGGATGGAAAGTACATGGCTGTTTTGGACTCCTGTAGCAGGCAATCATGGCTCTAAAGGCCAGATTTACAACAGACATTTCCTCCAGACATGCTCTATTTCATAGTGCTGAAGGGCACTGTATTAGTCAGCCAAAGGGGTGCTGATGCAAAAATACCAGTAAGTGGTTGTTTTTTATAAAGGGTATTTATTTGGGGTAGAAACTTACAGTTACCAGGCCATAAAACACAAGATTCTTCCCTCACCAAAGTCTGTTGCCACGTGTTGGAGCAAGATAGCTGACAATGTTTGCCAAGGTTCAGGCTTCTTGGGTTTCTTTCTTCCTGGGGCTCCATTTCTCTCTGGGTTCAGCTCCTCTGTTTCCTCCATAAAGTCAGCTGTTGGTTATAAAGTTCTCTAAGCTTTGCCTATCTCCACAAGGCCAGCTGTGAACTGTCAGGTGAATAGCTCATCTCTTTTCCCAGGGCCTTCTCACCTTCCTCATGACCAACCTCCTCTGTGTGCTTACTTCTCCTGGCTCCAGCATTAAAACTCACATCAGAACTCAACATCAAAACTCCAATCCAATGTCTCTGCTCTGCCATGTAGTTTTATCTCTGAGACTCCACCCATCAAGGAGTGGGGACTCAACTTCCTACTGATGTGGCCCAATCAAAGTCCTAATTATAACTTAATCACACTCAGAGAAACAGACCATTTTACAATCATAACACAATGTCTATTTTTGGAATTCATAAATAATGCCAACTGCTACAGGCGCAATGCACCAGGCTGGTGAAACACTGGAGCTTCCCTCGAAGTGCCAATGGTGCTGCAGCATGCTGGCTGCGTGAAGGATATACAAAATGGAGCAATAATTACCAAAGTAATGTGAGCAGAACCTAAAATGAAAGAATTATCATCATGGCATGCGCTCATGGAGACACAACAAGTATGGTATTGCAAATCTGGAGCTTAAATCTATTTACTGCAGCTCAAAGAGGAATCTGTGTATTAATTAGTGCATTGAATAATATTAAGTACTGTACCCATATACCTTATGAATATGATAAGACCTCTTCTTTTCTAGATCATATGCTGAAGAATATTGAACATCATTTTCCAAGTGATTAATAAATATGCCTATAAGATAAAAGAATGACTCTCTTAAGTATTGTTTTTATTTTCCTTGCAATATGCTTGTCTTGTTATTGCCTATATTGTCTTTTTGACTTATGTCTAGGGCAGAGCCTCTCCTCATACTTTTCTAGCTGTCCTGAGCATAAGTACTGCGGTGGGAACTGGGGGTGGCAGTTTACAGCAAACCAAGCAGGTCTACCACAATCTCTCCCTACTGTTAATCAACATAATAGAAGACAGCATTTGTAATATACAAGATGAAGCCCCTCAGTTTCAGGAGGATGTAGCTTTTGGAGGCACCTAGCCTTTCCCATTCCCATTGTCCAGTATGCCATGGCTGGTCCACTTATTGGGGCCACTTCCCACCATTTTCTTTATCCTTTTTGTGAGACCATGTAACTCCAAAATTCTAAGTTAATTTCTTCCTAAATCAATGCCTTCCAGAACAAGGTTTTAGTCATCCAGAGTTTCATCCAGTTCCAACAATGGTGCTAGACCTGCCTTCCCTCAACCTCAGTAGAATAGCCAGAGAATTTCACATCACATCAGGCAGAGACTACTGCCCCTAACCAGCAGGAAGCAGCTACAGAAAAATAGTCATTGTCCTTCAGATCCCCCTTAAGAATAAGGGTGTAAATTCTCTGAGGGAGATGTTGAGGCAGGTTAGTATAGGAAACATGGAAGTCAGTTGGTAAGAATAAAGCCTATCAAAGACTCTGGTCAAGAGTTACAGTTTTAAAGTCCAAGATCCCAAAGAAGTCCTGGGTAACTCCAAACAGAAAGGCCTCCCCATTGGTTCTCTGAAGGCAGATAGGTGAAGTTAGAAAGGCAACCAATCAAGAAAGCAAATAGCTGGCACCCTATGTGTCTTTGTGAGCTATCCTTATGCTTAAATTAGTTTTTGAGGTCACCATAGAAAACTCAAGGAATTTAGAAAGGGAAAATGCATTTTATTGGAAGCACTCTTTGTTATCTGCTAATGGAAAAGTTGCTTGTATACTGTTAGACCAGCATAATCTCCCCCTTATTGTTCCCCATAAACATCTTTCTTTTCACACATAGCATATTAGTCAATACCTTTCTACAGAAGGCTTCGGCAGTAACCAATGCCCACAATTGAACCCAATATTTGGTTTGCACAGACTTACCATTCTTGGGTGCTCCTGGCCTTTGTTGGATCATAACAACTGCTAATTGCACAGCATGGAACAGTTTTTTGACATGGGAGACTATGACCCATAGGCAAGTTTGGAACAAGACCTTTTGATTTAAGACAGATTTAGCTGCCATCTTTCAATGAGGCTTGTAATTATATTTATTCCCTTGTAAGTGTCACAAAAGGTTATTTTAAGGATATGTGATAAAAACATATACTACAATTTCACCAAAATAAGTTGATCAATTATTAATGAACTATTCATCAGTTTTTCTTATTAACGTTTATTTCATAGCCCTTTCCACAATTGCTGTTGACTAAAAAAAACATCTGACAAATGAAAGCATAAAATAATTTCATAAATTGATTTGCTGTGTAAAGGAGTATATGACAGAAAAATTAAAAAATATTTTGGATTGTAAATATGTAATTTTAAAACTCCTGTCCATTAATATATGATCTTTTTAGATTTAAAATATTTAAAGTACACCATAATAAATATTTATAAAGGAATATCTTAAAAAAAAATAAAGGAATACCTTAACCGGCTGTGATAGGCTCAAGTTCAAGTTGGCCAGTTGATGGTACCTGGTATTTTGGTTAAGCAAGCACTCACCTCATTGTTACTTTGAGAATATTTTGTGGATTTAAATCACTAATAAGTTGATTGCAACTATGGCTATTACAACTGAGGAGATTGCCTTGAGTAATGAAAGAAGTCTCATTCAATCACTTGAAAAGCTTAGAAGGAAAGTGATGATTTCAGCAGTCAGAATAGAATTTTTATCTCTAATTCAGCCAGCCAGATCCTCCTGGGGAATTCATCAAGAAGCTTAATCAGAGTTCCTGGTTTGCAGCCTGCCCAATGAAATTTAGACCTGTGCATTCCCACAGTTATGTGAGACAATCTTATAAAGTCTCATAATATTTAGATATCTTCCATCAGTTCTCTTTCCCTAGAGAATCCTGACAAATACACTGGCTTATAAATGCTCATCTTGCACAGACACATTACTCTACTTCCAAGGTGGTCAGATATCACTAAGATGGAGGAAGATTAGTAGTCTCAGATAGGACAAGAAGAAAATAATGAAGGCTAAATTAGGCTGCGAGTAACACTACCCTATGTGTCTTCCTACATTTATCACACTTTTCCTATCCATCATTCTACTCTTCATACTTTATCTGTCTCTAAGTTTCTATTAAGAAGGAATATTTTACCATTTTATACTATTCTAATATTTCCTAAAATAATTTGTGAGGACTATCATGTTGTCAATATATGCTGAATATTTCATTGTATTCTTAATTTTAATTAGTTTTTTCTTTCTTCTCTACATAAAGCTTCAAGTATCTTAGAAAATTTGATTTTACTAAATGTCTCTTAGACTACTCTTTCCATCTAAAAGTGCAGAAGAAACTTATTTATATTCTGACATTTTTAATGTAAAATGAGCCATCATCTGAATTAGGTCCACCACAAGGATAAGTTTGCTAGCAGCCATTTTTTTCTAATCCTCTTATTCATTCTAGTTCATATATTATAGTGCCAGTTAATAGAATATACTGTCACGTAGAGGAGATATGATGTGCTGGGTACATTACAGAGGCTGAGTTTAAATTCTGGAGTCAGAAATTAATCTTTATAATAGTTGAGCTGTGAGACCTTGGACATAAACCACCTGTAGGAGTTTGGTATTATTTATGAATTCCAAAAATAAACATTGGATTATATTTGTAAATTGGTATGTTCCTCTAGGTATATTAGATTGTATTGGATTCAGAGGATTCACTCTTACTTGATTAAATTGTGATTAAGGCTTTGATTGGGCCATGTCAGTTGGACAATAAGTCCCTGTTCCCAAATAAATGCCCTTTATAAAAGACAACAGATTTCTGTTATTTTGCATCAGCACCACTTTGGCTGACTAATACACCACCTAAAGGTCCCACTTTAATTCAAAGAAAGCACATAGCAGACATTCAATGCATGGTTGTAGTTGTTGCTCTTGATATTAGGATTTCAGAGAATTATATACCATCCTCATCTGAGTTGATGATTGTGGCTAGTTAGATGTGCTATCTAGGTTCTGTGACTTTGAAGTTCAAGTTTTAACCATTGTGCTTCATTTTCTCTCTGGAAGAAGGAGCAGCAAATCTGCTCATAATGGTAACTGAGTTAATGAAGTACAGGTGCTTGCTTCCCTTATCAGCTGTGGCTAGATTTTGGTGAGGAAAAAGAGGGAAGTTGGACCTCATCAAAATTAAAGTTTTGCAGCATAACAAATAGCGGTGACTAGGGATGAATTCAGATTTGAATAGGTAATGTTCCACATTACAAATGAGGTACCTGCACACATTTTTAATGAGCATCCAGGTATGTTGTGTTACTGGAAGAAGCATGATAATAAGTATGACCAGCTACATCATTCTGTGTATTATTGTGATGGGAATTGATATAATAAACTTAAACAAGCCAATATTTTCTCCATAAATTATCATTATAACTCTTTTAGGAAAGTAGATCTGAATCAGATAAGTTACTATAAAGTACTGGTTTCCTAAAGTTGTTTTTTTTTTCTTCTATATTTGAGAAGTTGTGGGTTTACAGGACAATCATGTACAAAATACAAGATTCTTATGTAACACCTGTGGTAGTTGGAATTTTGCAAACCCCAAAAGGCAAAAAAAAATTTTTTTTTGAGGAATTGTAAGATGCTTGATAGGAAAGGCCTAGATTGCTTTGAAGAGAGTGTTGGTATGAATATGGATCCTAAAGTTATTTCCATTGAGGCCTTAGAAGGAAATGATGATACTATTATTAGAAATTGGAGGAAAGGTGATCTTTGTTGTAAAATTGCAGATTAGCCCATGTGAAAGTTGAGCTAAACTTGATCTTGTAATTCAAGATTGGAAGTGCAATTGTCCAGGAAGGATTTGTGGAGTCTTACTGTCTGATAGCTTGGATCCTTGTTTCCTGCATGCTAAACCAAGAATATTTTTGTAAGATCTGTATGAATGAAACTATTTTATGCTTGTACTAGAATGGACAGGGAGGGGAGAGGTGGAAGGGTAAACAGCTTCAAGAGGAAAACCATGGAAACTAAGGTGGGAATTAAAACATCTCCTTGGGCCAAGAGAGGGGGATCCCACCCATGTGTATGGAGAGGGTGAGTTTGCCCCAGCATTTGAAGAGAGTGGATGTTCCATCCTGTTGTTTAGTGAAAGTGTGGCCACCCCATATTACAGAGGAGGTGGAGCACATTTCCTGGTGTTTGAGGTGAGTTAAGTTGCCAGCTCACTTCTCTGAGGGGTGTGGCCTCTTCCCCATAAGTTAAGAAAAGTTAGGTCACCACCCCAATGGTCTGAGGGGGTGGGCCTATTCCTCATAGATTGGGGAGAGTTAGGTCACCACCCCAATGCTCACAAGGGGTTGGGCCTAGTCCACATAGATTTGGGAAAGTTAGGTCACCATGCCAATGTGTTGAGGGACTTGGGCCTATATGCCAGAGATTTGGCATAATGTTGACAACACCTCACTGTACGAAGGGGGTTGAGAGTGTCCTCCAGAAATTGAGGAAAGTGTGGTCATCAACCCAATGAACTTGGAGGGTGGGGTCTGGAGCTCAGTTGACACCAACATGCTTGAAATTATGGCCATTTGGCTAGCCTGTGGAAAAAGTGGGCCACCATGAAGCCTTGAGACAAGTAATCATCCCTTTAAGGATGACTCTTAGATTTTGAAATCTAATGGAGTATGCCCTGCAGGTTTTCATAGCTGTTGGGAATCCATGACACATTTTTCTCTCCCAAATTCTCCTTAGGGTAATGCAAATGTTTATCCAATGTATGCCTTTCCTTTGTTTGTTGGAAGCAGATAATTTGTAGTTTTCAAAGGTCTACAGCCAGTGGGGAATGTTGCTAAGACACACTCATGGCTATAATTGATATTTATGAGATTTTGTTCTTAGCATTGCTACAAAATGATTTAAGGCTTTTGAAATATGATGATGTAATGAATGTATTTTGCATATGAAAAGAATATATCTTTTGGATTTCAGAAGGTGGAGTGTTACAGTTTGAATTTTATGAATCCCAAAAAGCAAAATATTATCTTTTAATCTAACCCATTTCTGTGACTGTGAGACCCTATGTCAGTGGAGTATGGTTCCTGTTGATGCTCCTCCCTCTTGCTGGATCTGACATAAAGGGAGACCCAGAGAGACAGACAGACAAAGGAAAAAGGAGCTGCCATGTTGGATTCTGCCGTATGAGAGAAAGGACTACAGGAAAACAGAAGTCACTGACAGGTCAAGGAGCTGAGTTCCAGATGGAGACAAGCCCTATGACTGCTGAATACATACAACTGATCCAAGATATGGTAGATTCTGGAGGGGAAGGCAGAGACCTCCACAGAGATCACTGGCCATCTTGCTTCACCATGTGGCACCAACACCAGGGTCAACATTAGCTGACATTGGTGAGAAAACATCTTTGCTAATACCTCTAATTGGACATTTCATGGCTTGGAACTGTCAGCTTTTACCCCAAATTAATCCCCATTATAAAAGCCAACAGATTTCTGGTACTTTGCATCAGCAGCCCTTTGATAAAATAAAACAACACCCTATTACTAACACCTTGCATTGGTGTGGAATATTGTTACAATTGAAGAATGCTTATATTTTATAGTTGTACTATTAACTATAGTCCATGCTTTAACTTAAGATTCATTGTTTGTGTAGTACAATTCCATACTTACAAAAAATGAATGATATTGGATGGCTCATACTTCCTGATCTTAAAACTTATTACATAGCCAAAGTAATCAAAACAGCATGTACTGCCATAAGGAAAGCAATATAAAACATCCAAATTGAAATGAGATCTCAGAAATCAACACTCACATTTATGGCCAACTGGTTTTTGACCCAGAGGCCAAGACTACAGAATTGGGACAGAATAGTCTCTTAAAAATATGGTGATAGGAAAATTGGATCTCCATTTGCAAAAGAAAAAAAGATAAAGGAGGAACCCCTATCTCATGCCTAATACATAAATCAGACCTCATGAAAATTAATAACTTTTGTTCCTCAAAGAACTTTATCATGAAAGTAAAAGGAAAACTTATGTTAGACCTCAAGTCATGGCCTTTATGGTTAACCAGAGATGGCAAAAAGAACACTTCAATATGAGAATTTCACAAACTCACAATTATTACATCTGCAGAGGTAGGAGCCAAGGTCAGTCTAAAGTGACACAGAGCTGACTCTGTGTACTGCGGTTTTACTCTTGCTTCAATACCTGAGGTAATACTAGCATTTGCTTTGATTGTGTCTTAGCTTTTATGCATATAGATGAACATACATATCTAGTTATACAATTGTATGATTAGTGTGTTCAGGAAATCATTCATGCACATACATTGCATGATCAAAACAGAGGTGGATAGTTCCACCTCAGGGTGGGAAATTTACTATGTTAATTAAGCAAGTTGAAGTGAGGACAGAAAGAGGCATCTACTTTGCAGGTCAGGCCAAGGAGTTGAAGATGGTTTTCATAGTTCATTGCTTCAACTGGATGCTCTTGAACACCAAAAGCAGAATTTGGGACCAAGAGAGGGATGCATCTTATTACCTCCTAATTTACATAAAATTCTTTCCTTTGTGTCCTAGCAATGGGGGAAGAAACGAGTTACTTTCAGGTATTCAGTCATCCTACATCCATCAATTACACAATGGGAGAAAATATTTGGAAAACACATGTCCATTAAAGTTTTGATATCCAGAATATATAAATGTCATTCAAAAGAACAACAAAAATACAAGCCAATTAATAAATGGACAAAAGATGTGAACAGATATCTCTCCAAAGAAGATATATAAATGAACAGAAAGCACATGGAAAGTTGCTTAATATCATTAGCTAGCAGGAAAATGCTAATCAAAACTACAACTAAAATGGTATACCATTTCACACCCACTAGAATGGCTGCTATTAAAAACAAAACATATTATTACAAGTATTAGAGAGGATGTGGAGAAAATGGAACAATAGCCCATTGCTGGTGGGAATGAAAAATAGTGCAGACACTGAGGAAGGAAGTTAGGCAGTTCCTCAGAAAAGTTAAGTAAAGAATCACCATATAGCCCACAATCCCACACTTGGTATATATATGCAATGAATGAAAAGCAGGGACTCAAACAGATATTTACATTTCTATGTTAATAGCAGAATTATTCACAATTTTCAAAAGATGTAAGCAACCCAAGTGTCCATCAAACAATGAATGGTTAAACAAATACATGCAATGGAATATTACTCAGCCATAAAATGGAATAAAGTTCCTATAAATGTCTTCATTGAAGACATCATGTTGAGTGAAATAACTGAGACACATAATGACAAATATTGTATGATCTCACTGGTATGAAAAAATTAAAATAAGCCAAATCATAGAGTCAGAATCTCCATCCAGGGGGAGGGATGGAGATAGATAATGGTAAGTGTAGTAGTTTGATATTATTTATGAATTCCAAAAAGAGATATTTCAATATGTTTTTAAGCTGGTCTGTTCTTCTGGGTGTGATATCCTTTCATTGTATTAGATTTAGCCGAGGTGCCTTTCATTAAATTATGTTAAGATTAGAGCTTTGAGTTGAGCACATCATTAGGGAGTGCCTAGTTGAATCCCTGCCCCCTTGGTGGGCTGATAAAACAGATTCTCACACAGAGGTAGACACACAGAGAAGGTACACAGAGGATCCTGCAGACCCGGCAAGACAGATGAGCCTGATAGTTTACAGCTGACCTTATGAAGAGACCAGAGCAGCTGAGTCCAGAAAGAAATGAGCCCCAGAGGGAGAGAGACAAGCCCTATGCCAGCCTACAGATGAGGCCGGAAGAAGCTGGGACAATGGAGCCTCAAGAGGAAAGAGAAAGGCTGAATCCCCACAGGCATTGCCTACAATCTTGCTTTAACATGTGGTAACAGACTTTGGGTGAGGAAGTACCTCTTATGGTACTTTGTGTTGGACTTTTTAGGGCTTTGTGACTGTAAGCTTCTACCCCAAATAAATACCTCTTATAAAAGCCAACAGATTTTTGCTACTTTGATTTAGCACCCCCTTTGACAGACAAATACAGGAAGTTAAGTCTTAAAATGTACAGGGTTCTGATTTGGAACAAAGGAAATGTTTTGGGAATACATGGTAGTCATGGTAGCTCAATATTGTGAATGTAATTAACAGCACTGAAATATATAATTGAATATGGTTAAAAGAGGAAATGTTATGTTATATATGATTTTCTGAAATTTTAAATATAAGAAAAACTTTAATGTATGGATTGTGTATGTAAGAGACAAAAAAATTAACTGAACTTCATTGTGTGCACTTGGGTGGTGAGTCTCTACAACCTGTGCCAATGCAGGGATGTAGGACAAAGAACTTAATGGTAAATAGAGTAAAAACCTTGCTATATTTTGTGTGCTGATTTCCTCTGACATCATTTTCATTATGTTATAATTAAATGATTTATTTTCAGATGTGAGATGCATATAGAGAAAATTGTTTACAATTTTTTCTTTTCTCTTCTCTTGACACCCATTCCTGAACAGCTCTCTATTCCAGAAATGTTAGACCCTATCAACATATCAACTGTTGTTAATCAAGATCTTGGAGGTCACTGATTTTACTGAGCTATCTCTTTCTACACATCTAGATTATGCTTTAAAAAAAACACACACACACAACAAATAAATGTTACTGGTACATATTAATAAAGCACACAATTCATCCAAAGTGTATAATCAAGGATATTTGGTATAAATATATAGTTGTGCTTTCACATTTCAATAATTGTTAGAGAATTTTCATTATTTCAATAGTAATAATAATAGACAAAAAGCAGACAATAAAATAATTCACCTGTCAATCTCTCTCTGTTTTCTGTGCTCTACATAGCTGCTATTTCTGACTATTCTTGCACAATTATTTATTTGTTTACTAAGCAGTTTTACTGAGATATATTCATAAACCATATGATCTATCTAAAGTGTATAACAGTAGCATTTAGTATAATCACAATGTCATACATTCATCATCTCAAAAATTTTAGAACAATTTTGTGGCAGTTTAATACTATTTATTAATTCCAAAAACAGATTTTGGATTGTGTTTGCAGAATGGACTGTTCCTCTGAGCATATTAGATTATATTAGATTCAGCATTTTCACTTTTACTTTATTAAATCAAGTTCAGGACTTTTATTTTACCATGTCCTTAAGGCATGCAGGGTTGAGTTCCCAACCCCTTGGTGGGTATAAAACAGACTCACACAGGGAATTAAATACTCAGAGAAGGAGAACACAGAAGTAGATATGTGAGGGATGAGAGAAGGCTCCATTAGACATGGCAGAGGCCCAGGGAAGAGAATGAGCCTGACAGTCTAGAGCTGACCTTTTGAAGAAAGCAGAAGCTAAGCCTGGAAAGAAATGAGCCCCAGGGAGAGAGACCAGCCTTATGCCAGCCTACAACTGAGATGGGAAGGAGCTGGGACTACAGAGCCTTAGGAGGAAGAGGAAGGCAGAATCCTCACAGATGTTGCCCGCCATCTTGCATCAACATGTGGCAACAGACTTTGGATGAGAAAGAACCTCTTATTGTACCTTGAGTTGGACTCTTTAGGGCCAGGTAATTGAAAGCTTCTACCCCAACTCAATATACTTTATTAAGTTCAGGTACTTTGCATCAGCACCCTTTTGACTGACTAATACAAAGTTTATTACTCCAAAAAAAAAAAGGACTCCACACCATTTAGCATTCCTTTCCCAGCCCTATATAACACTAATCTAATTTCATCTTCATAAATTGATTTATACTTACAATTTATATAAATTGAATCATACAATATTTAGTACTCTATGTCTCATCTCCTTCACTTAGTATAATATGTTTTTGTGTGTGTGTTTTTGGGGGGTGGGTTTGTCTGATATTAACATTTTGTAGTATTAACCTACATTTTAATAATGGTTGATATTTTTACTGTATTGCCTATCTTTAGTGCTCTTTGTTATTCCTTACCACAGATTTTCCTTACAGCTAACCTCATATCATTCATCTTTCCTTCTATTCCTGAGAAAGTTAAATAAGCACAGAGTCATCACAGTTTCCTGAATTGCTATGTTTCTGATTATATATTTTTGAATCTCTAGAGAAACAGTGCCTTAGCCAGGCAAAGTAAAAGTTGTAAAGTAAATGCCCAGAGGCACAAGGGACTTTAATGTGGACAGTAGTTTAGGAACAATTCGTGAGATTATGGCTGAATGCCATTCAGGGCAAATAATTTCTAAGGCTATCAAAATTATATATACTTGCGTCATAACGCAAGGTCATATTCTCTTCATTCAAATTAATTACTTTAATTAATGGGTGTAAAACAGATGACTACTAGGACTTAAATACTGTGTTAGCTTATCTGGGAATTTTAAAAACCATCCTGTTTATTTTTATTCTGAGTTGGAAAGCAGATATTAAATCTGCATTCAAAGGTCCCAATTTGCTTTTCTGTAGAATAAAGTTTTAATTTTGAGTCCATCTCTGATAGGTTTAGTGGATACTTAAAATCCATTCCAAATGCAAACCCATAGATAATTCTAAGACATTTTAAGATTTCCAAATATTTTTGAGAATTAAACTAGCTTTGTTGAAATTACTGCTTTGTATTTCTCATTTACTTCATATTCTGTTATTGAAGAAGAATTAGCAGAATTCCCAAGGAGAATTCTTCTGGATGCAACTTAAACCTAATCTGAAAGCCATTCAGACTTGGTGGTCAGTGAATTACCCATGCTGCCTTGGCTTGGTGAAAGTCCAGCTACCATGCATTAAGGTGATTATATGCTATTTACATTTCATTTTGGGACTGTAACTCTCTTGAAGCATGAGATCATTTGATAACCGTGAAAATGTTTACTACACTCTAATTTTTTTTAAAGATTTATTTATTTATTTATTTATCCCCCCCTTGCTGCTTGTGCTTGCTGTGTCCATTCACTGTGTGTCTTCTCCGTGTCTGCTTATCTTCCCCTTGCTGTGAGGTCCCGCTGCATCAGCTCCCTCATGCCGCGCGAGCCGGCCTGCCCTCACAAGGATGCCCCAGGAAGCAAATTGTATATTATTTACAGGTGAAAATCTAGTTGAAAGAATAGAGTTAAAATTAACAAAGCCTTAATTGTTTGTAGTGAATTTCATGGAGTCCCATTCAGGTGCCTACGTATATTCCTCCATAATCCTTTCAAGGAAAAGGACAATTTATGTTTGAATATCAACAATAATGAAGAATTTCTACCTTTCCAACAACCTAATATCCTGAAATTTGGAAAAAAGTTTCATCTGTTTCATCTAAGATAAGCTTGTAACCTGGTATATTTGATACCTCTAAGAGGAAATTTGAATGTATGCTGGAAACTGTATTTTATCTAAGGACATCTATTTTCTTTATGCTATGGCTCACACAAAGGGAAATGAAGAATGTTTATTCAATCTAACAAAGAAATATAGTAATTATTTCACTATGTTTTTATAAAAAAAGAAAAATTAGGCTAATGATTAGTGTTAAGAATTGCCTTAAATAGTCAAGTTTTCATCAGAATAACTTTTTTCATTGTTTATCAAATTTGAAGTTTAGCTCATCTCCTTTATATCTATATTAGGTTTTTGCATTTGCTGTTGTCTGTTTCTTTATTGGAGTTTTTTTAATGATTTTTTAATTTAATTTAATTTTTTTAAAGATACTTAGATTACATAAATGATACACAAAAAATGTAGAGATTCCCATATGCTCCACCTTTCACACCACCCACAATCTCCCATATAAACATCCTTCATTAGTGTGGCACATTAATTGCAATTAATAAACACATCCTGGGGCTTTGCCATTAAGCATGGACCATAGTTGAGAGGGGGCATATATCCCATGGGGAAGATACATGGGAATATCCTGCCTGCAGCTGCAGATTCTCTCCATTCCCTGGGAAGGGCATTGTCCATCATTATCTCCCCACCAGTTTTCCTGGGTGAGTCCAATGAGCTGTAGAGTTGCTGGTCCACCACCCTTATCTTCTCTTTAATATAGTTATAATTCTGTCTTCTTAGCAATTTTCTTTAAATATTTTTTCTTCTTTCAAAATGTGTTTACATACCATTGCAAACAATTTTTAACAGAATTTTCTCTAGGATTGAAATTTTGATAACAAAGGCTTTTAGAAAGTTGTTTTTAGCTGAAAGGTATGTAAAAATATGTATTAGAAATTGTCTCCACAAACCACACATATCTTTACATGTGTGCATACATATATGTGAGGGAGCACAAGAGAAAGAAAGAGAGAGAAAAAGAGAGAGTATGGGTGTTCTTATAGCACAGGGAGTTTTCAAGGATTTGAAATTGCTATGAAAGAAATGATGTAAAATGGGTTCCAAGGCTTCATGGTGAGGGTGCTTTTTCAGAGGAGTCCTAGTAAAAACTCTCTGGGCACTGCTTTCAAGAATCTTTTCATATAGACATCTGTGTTTTCCCAACTGATGTTCAGTCATTCTAAGTACAGAAGGAGAGCAACTATGTGTTAAGAGATGCCAAAGTTTGCTCCAATATTAGGGAAATAGTCTAAAACAAGAGTTTGGTCTCTACAGTTTCATTTTTTAGCTCTTCTACAATTCTATTGTACAGTCTTCATGTAAAGTTATACCTCTATCCCTCTATATTCTTTATCTCATCAGATTCTTCCACATTCAGATAATAGGACTGGATATTTTTAATGTATAAAGAAATAATTTTTAAGCTGTATTTTGAACCCAGAATAAACTTATACCAGAACCCAGCTTTTTCCTTGAACATAAAAAACAGGCAAACTAATTATCTGAAGAAAATGCTGATGTCCGTTTTCTTATGCAACAGTTCATTCCTAACCAAAGCATTTTCAAGGAGGTTGTCTGTGTACTTGACTTATGTTACAATCATAACTTTACGTGGACTTCTTTTTTTTGCTCTTGGCAGAAGATAAATAGAGTCAATATCATGAGTTGAACTTGACAGTTGAATAAGAAATGTCAAAGTGAAAGTGCTTAGTAGTAAGAGATGTAGCAATTATTAGGACATCTAAGACTGACTGCTCTTCATCATGATCCTTAAACTAGGGATCTGTACACTAAATCATTTTAGTCACTTATTTAAAATGGAAAAAACAAAAAACATTCCATTTAACCATGGTATTAATGAGGACATATAGTCTCAACCCATGATCTTCCTCAACCCAAATGCACTACATCTGGATGTCTAAACTCATGTGAATTTATATTTAAATAAACAGGTAATTCTTTGATTTCATTAGTTCCTTCAACTTTGTAACAGAAAACAATTAGCTTCCCAAAGTGTTTCTAACAGCAGCAGCAAAAATATGCCTTTGGAATAATTAGGAGAAAGGTTAAACTTTCATATAATAATACCCTATATTATTATATTCAGATACCCAGCCATTGCTGCTTCAATTTCTCTATTTCCAGACTATCTATGTCTTCAACCTCAAACAAATATGCTAAGTTTAAATTCAGTGAAATTATTAGTAACTAATTCAGTTTATGATTTCTATATGATTAAGAGCCCTGATTTTTTTTAACAGAAAGAAAAAATAATAAGTTTCACTGGATATATGGAACTTTAATCTGAGATTGACACTGTATGGATAAATTATATGCAGCATAGAGAAGGGGAGTAATTTGCATAAATTTAGACAGAGAAAGACAAAGATGGGTAAAGACCATTTTTTTCTTATTGAGATGGAAAACTGCTGGAATCCATTTGGACTGTAAACAATGTAAAATACCTGTGATGAACATGGAATCTGGCATCAGATACAGGTTCATTACTTAGATCTGCTACTTGAAGGCTTATTATTTGATCTAATTAATTGAATCCACCTTGCCTTTATTTCCACATTTATAAAATGAATATAAGATTAATACCTAATAACTCGATGGGTTGTTGTGGAAGTTATTTGCAGGTCAAATATTAGTAAAAGGGCTCTCTTTAAATCTCATTTGACATAATGCCCAAATCTACAAAGAATTTAAAATATTTATCTTGAGCTAAAACCATTATGATCTGTGTTATATTTTAATTTATAAATCTCTCCAATGTTAATAAAATCTTTTATATTACTTTCTGTATTATTTCAGATAAATTGAGTTTCTAATCTGTTTTCTGAATTCACCTCATCCTGATAGAACATCAAAAAATGTCACTGAATT